>JBBPPS010000031.1:0-26045 GCA_038092175.1 Boletus coffeatus
GAACTGAAGTTAGTGGTGTGACCATCTTTCCTTCAAGTTGCTTTCAGTTGACAAAGGTATGTCATTGATGTGGCATAGTACCACCACTTGGACTGCCATGATCAGAGGTTGATCTATCATTGAACTGAAGTTAGTGGTGTGACCATCTTTCCTTCAAGTTGCTTTCAGTTGACAAAGGTATGTCATTGATGTGGCATAGTACCACCACTTGGACTGCCATGATCAGAGGTTGATCTATCATTGAACTGTAGTTAGTGGTGTGACCATCTTTCCTTCAAGTTGCTTTCAGTTGACAAAGGTATGTTAGTGATGTGGCATAGTACCACCACTTGGACTGCCATGATCAGAGGTTGATCCATCATTGAACTGAAGTTAGAGGTGTGACCATCTTTCCTTCAAGTTGCTTTCAGTTGACAAAGGTATGTCAGTGATGTGGCATAGTACCACCACTTGGACTGCCATGATCAGAGGTTGATCTATCATTGAACTGAAGTTAGTGGTGTGACCATCTTTCCTTCAAGTTGCTTTTCAGTTGACAAAGGCATGTCAGCATAGTACCACCACTTGGGCTGTTTCATCTGTTCATGCCTTGTTATGATTTGTTACTATCATGATGATGATTATCAGATGTCCCTAACTAAACTATCTTCATACTTGGCCAATTTTATCTCATGCATCTGCACATACAAGTATTTGGTTTGAACATCCATTCTAAATAAGATTGTAAAGAGACATTTACCTAAGGGAAGATCAGAAAGTACCCTGCTCGAGTCGAAGAGCAAATTTGGTTTCAAGTTGGACTTTCAAGTTATGGTAAAGTTCACCCTCCTCACCCCACCATTTCCCTTACAATTGTCAGACCCTGTTTGTGTCTCTCGAACTACTGGCACACTGCTCTCTTGGCACTGCGGCCGTGGGTGGTGGCACGACAGTTGCCACACCATGATTTGTCGTCTCACTCACTTCAAGACCACTCTCGACTCTCGAGTCACATTGTCCGGTTCCTCGCCTCATCTTGTTCTGGCTTCCCCCCCCCGTCTTCACACCTGCTGCTGACGTTTGTGTTGTTTCTCCTTCACGCCAACGAGGGCAACTTCGCGGTGGTCATTGTCACGTCGTCGTGGCACGGTGCTGCCGCACTGGCAGCACGCCACCTCGTCGTGTCATTGTTCAGCCGTTGCGTTGTTCGTCGTGCCGCGTCCGTCGTGTTCAAGTTACCACCATCGTCTTGTCATCGCGGTATCCGAGCCACGGATATCGCGTCATTCGTCGTCGTCGCCGTTACCGTTGCAATGCCCCCCGTGTCGCCGTTCGTCGCGGTGTCGTCGGCATCGCCATCTTCGTCATTTTTGTCGTGTCGCCGTGGTCTCGTCATCGCCATTCGCCGTTGCCGTTATAACGCCCCGTGTCGCCGATTGTCACGGTGTCGTCATCGTCATTGTCGCCGTTGCCGTCGTTAATCGTCGCGTCGACGTGTGAATGTTGCGCGAGGGAGCAGGTAGGGACGGTGAGGACGAGGAAAAGGTGTGTGTACTTACCATCGTCGACCTCGTCTCGTCGTTGTGTCTTGGCATGCCGTCGCGCCAGTCGCCTCGTCACGGTGCCAGTACTCACCTCGTTGGCGTTGGCATCGTCTTATCGTCGGTCCGTCGACATCGTGGTTGCATCATTCGTGTCGTTGCAGCGGCGCCGTTGTCGTGTTGTGGGCACGCCATCACGTCAGTCGTCGTGTGTTGTGAGTCGTCCCGAGTCGTCGTCACAACGTCGGGGTGTGGTGACGCCGGCACTCCACACTGCGATCGTCCGAATCGTGGTTGTGTAGTACGCCGTGCACGTGATCAAGCAGGAGGTCAGCGGGGGTATTGGCATCGCACTCGCCTATTAAGGGCACGAGGAAGGGAAGGTGACCGTCGACAAGTCGTGTCACGTCATGTCGTCTTCCCGTTGTGCGTCCGCGTTGTATCGTCGTGGCCCCGCATGGTCGTTATCGGTGTTCGGGTGTGAAAAAAGGCAAAAAAGAAGAAAAAAACAACTTACGAAGTCAGTGGTGAATGACGGTCCGATCTGGACCCGCGGGTAAAACCTGTCACGGGTTGCCTACGAGTCTCTGACCATGTACCCGCACGTAGACCCGTACCCGTTGGGGAGGTACGGCCCGGCGGGGTAAGTCGCGGGTAGGGTTGCGCTGCCGTTACCCGCGGGTTACGGAGTGCGTCTGTCCATCAATGTGCCGTGATCGTTCACTGGCAGGAACTTCGGAGTGGGCGGCACATAGTGTGAGCTAGGCGGGATACCTGCAAATTCTGACACCATGGTGGTACGCGGCCATAGCTCGCGGTATGCCAAAGTTGCTGTAGTACGTATAAGTATATCCGAGTCGGAGTCGTGAACTATGCTATGAATCATAAATTGGAAATGCCCGACTCGTCGCGTCGGCCACGAGTCGTTGTGTGTGCCGGTACGGTCAAGGTGTTGACCGCGTCACCGCATGAATGAGAGTTACTAAGTCAAGTAATACAAACTTGAAAAGGCAATGAAAGTTCCCCATGATTTACCCACAATCCCCGGAGAAACCTTGTCGATGCGTGAATATCCACCACTAAAATCTCAACCTGGTAATGCATACAATAGCACATGAAGCTTTGAAGCTTGAAGGATGCACCATAAAGTGTTTTAATTAAAGAAACATCCAAAATCAGGCAAAGACAGAGAGAACTACAACATATGTAGTTGTACAAACACTGGCATCTTACGATGCTGATACTTGGCGTCCCAGCGCAATACAAACAAGGATTTCAAGGCAGTACAAATACCTAAATATGTTTCTTTTAAAATATCGTGTCATCGAAAGAGACCTTTCGAACTCACTGTCACATTCCTTAGCTCGTCACCTTTAGAGCGGAAATCGCAGATATGAACGTCCCCTCACGTGTATGATTACCGGTGAGATTGTAATGTTCCTGATGTATCTGATCGATGGTCTCTCTCGTTAAGTACTTCGCGGCTTCATCTTCCACCTCCTCAATGACTTTCTGCATCCGGAGTATCTGGAGAACAAGGCGGCGCTTTTCCTGGATGGCGTCAAACCATGCTTTGATCTTCTCCTCGCGCGAGATGAAGAGACCGGGTATATTAAGCTACCACCATATATGAGCAATGTGAAAGAAAGAAAACGGACTGTAACTGAACTAACATTTGTTTCATATGAGTGCTCGATGTCACCATGAGACTCATCGAGTTCCTGATGTTCAGGACTTCCACCTCCTAGCGAAGTGGATAAAGTAGATGCTGGGGAACTAGAAAGGCATGAAAAGGGGGGTGAAGTGGGATGGCCAACCTCAGGTAGGCTCCCAGGTAGGCTCCCTGGTTGCTCAGGCTTGCTAACAACCAGAGGCAGAAGCGAGGGTAATTGTAAAAACCCTTGCTCGGGAAGCACAACGAATACACCACACTCAGACTGGCAGTGGAGTGTTGTTGGGTCTTCCAGCATGATTGTTCTCTTGAAGGAACTAGAGAAATCACTTGCGGCGCTTCGGGTCTTTATGTCGGAAAGATTACAGTATGCGGAGTTTCGGAACTGCTTCAGCCCGCGAATGACAAGCAAAGGACCTCGGACACCAGTTACATCAAACACATCTTTACATATGTACAGGTAAAGTCTTAGAAAGCATGGGAAAGATCATCAAGGATTCAATGCGTAAGGAAGATAAGCAGGACGTTTGATGAATTCATAATACGCCGACAAGCAAACCGGCATCTCCTTCGGAATAGCCTCTATCCGAGAGAACGGGCTATCTGGTTCAGGGGTTTCACCGCCCAAAGCGGCAAGGAATTTCACGTGGCGATTTGTCCTTTTGATAACGGAATCGCTTACACCCGAGTGGTCCGGCACTTGCGCGTACGTAGTGAATGGACCTGAAGCCTTGTCTGCTTGCACGATATGAAAATTGAGTACTTCTTCGATCTACATCCGCATCCCGATAGGTAAGATAAAATTAGATACGGATCGTTCAGAGAATGTAAGACTGACCCAACCCAAAACCTGAGCTACTTGCCGAGCTGAAGCAGATGATATGGGAGCCCAGGTACGACGGCCGTCACTTTTCGTCACATCGTCTAAAAATCCAAACCAGCCTGGATAGGTAGGGTCGTACAAGGCCCGATGAACGACCTCTCGGAGGACGTGATTGCCGAACCACAAGAATCGGTGTTCCGAAGGCGACGAGCTCGACAAAGGCAGGACAGCTGTGGGGTGTTCATGGAGTAATGCCCATCCCCAGGCATGGTCATTGATGAGGGTCTTCAGCTTCGAGCGGAATGTCGGGGTAAAATTTTCAGGTTGGGGAAGAAGGCCGGAGTAGTCTCGGACGGCATGCGGGAGGACGACAATGGCCGCCTTTCGGTAGCAGTGGGTTCGGTAACGAACCCACTCTGCCGTGAACTGCGAAAACAATATTAGGACGAGTGATCTTTGGGAGGGAAATACTAACCGCGAGCATAATCGCAAGCATGAATTTGATGTCCCCCGGCGAGGTGGACACATCCTCTTTGACAATGTGAAGCAATTCCCTGATTTGGAAAGCGCCTTCGATCATATTTTCCCTCGACGTTTCGACAAGCGCGATCCTTGGTATGTCGAGGTTGACTTGGACTGGAAAAGATTAGTTTCGAAGGCGTGTCACAAATTTTTGTACACGAACCTGGGTCCCAAGTCGAAGCCTGCCTAGTTACCGCTTTGCCGTTGAGCTCAATGAATAAGCTCTTCGTGGGCTCGCGCCCGCTCAGTTTTTGCGACATATGTGCCCAAAGTAACTTTCGAAGGTCGAGAACGACCGAGGCCCAGAACGGGGCGCCGGCATCAGTGAGCTTGTGGTAAATGGGGGGTACCCCAAGGATCAAATCGAATTTTTGAAGAACCGGAGCGGAGGGGTCGACGACCTGTGGAGGGGAAGTGCGAGGTGACGATAAACGCGACCTGTAGGAGACTCCGCGAAGGTCTACGGCCCAAGAGGCGCCTTCGATGTTGATGATTTGGGCGAGGTCCGAGTCGGACAGAGGTGAGGGCATGTCAATGTCAGTGTCAGTGGATGAAACTTGATAGCTAGCAAACAGGGCCGATTCGCGATCGGTAATCATCGGCGCAGATGGATCTTCGCGCCTCAGGTCGTCCAGTGTGGTGCTGAACGTCGGTGAGACGGTCAGACAGGCCACCGGTCTTGGGCCTGACATGATGCGACGCGTTCGACTCGGATGTGCTAGAAGGACGTGTTTGGAGGGTTGGAGCGGAGCTGCGGAGAGGATTATATTTATAAAGGGAAACTTCACCGTTACTTAACAGATCAGCTAGCCGAAGTTAATTTATACGGTCGTTTCATGCTCGATCTATCATATCTGAGTAGTCTGTTGCCAACAATCGACACAATATGCGCGCAGTTCTGGCCAGCAAACTGGAATCACGGCGGGACTCCTCTAGTAATGACGAACCAGCTGCCTGCCGCAGCCTTAGGCTCTATAGCGTCCAGGAGTGATCTATTTGTACATCTTGCATTGGTCCACTTAGTAATAATTCAATGAGATTGTTTACTGACCCGATTGCACCAACATGCACGAACGCAGCGCGCCGTGCTCTCCTCACTGAGGCCCCGGGCCCCAGTGGAGTGCCTCACTGCTGAGCCGCGTTCGGTCACCCTACGTTTCGAACATTTTTCTGAAACATAAAGAACTTCCACTTACGTAACGTGACAGGACAGTCACTGCGGAGATTTAATCCCCCCCCCCCCGCTCGGGTAGGCCTGCGGTAATCGGGGTCCTTATCGTGCCGTCCCGTGCGGGAGCCAGTGGAAATAACAACTTCTATTGCGACCGCCTAGCTGTTCCTCGTCTCCGACGGAATTGCGGCATGAGACTAAGAACCGCACGGCCGAAAGTTACTTGTCCATGGGAACTACCGTGGAGAGCGGGCGGAAAATCGGTGTGCCGGGGAGAGGAGGGAACGAGAGACACAAACGCGCGCATTTAGAGGCCGTTTACCGCGCGGCACGTCTCCTTTGGTGATAGAAGAACCGAGGAAGAACACAAGTAACAGACGATGCGTAACGCGTTGGGTGGCCTCTCTGAATGCTTATTGGATTTGCGAATGAACGGGGACGGTCACCCCTCTATCATGATATGTTTCTCGTGTCCTGTCTGTGTGCGTTGTGCGTTCGATACCTGAGTACAACCGACAAAACGAACGTGCTCACCTCCACGTGGTCCTCGAGCGTAGCACCGAGGTCAATGTATAAATCAGACGCTTCTTCTCTAGGCCGTCTATGTTCCGGTCCGAAAGTTACTGCAACAACGATGGACCACCATCGTCCTTTTCGAGATGCTCGTCGGATAGAAGAATGCTGGCTCGCGATGCGAAAACGATATCGAGAGTTGGTGTAGGCAATGTCAATTAGGATGTGTTGACGACTTGTTTTGGGCCACGCAAGGGCATACGACGGAGGCCAGTGTGTGTTGGGTCGTCGCATTTGGAGAGAGCACATGATGTAACGAGGGTTGAGGTATGACGAGAGCGCGTTGGTGAGAATGAACAAGCTAGCTAACGAAAACACATCGAACTGTTGCATCAATAAGGAAGAACGATTCATCGGCATCAGGGCGTGCTTTTCGGTATATACGGGGTTTTTCCGATATGGCGAGGAATGTTTTGTTCGAACTTGAAGGGGTGGATGATGCAAGAGGTTGCCCGACCTTTCCGCCGATTCAAGGAGTGGGTGTGAATAATCGCAGAGTCTCGTCGACGATGACTCGGACAGCTTTGACTGCGGAGGATAGATGAGTACCGTCATCCAACTCGAATAGGTACTACTCGCTATATTTCAACTTTTTGATATTTTCATCTGTAGGCATAGCATACCCACATGCATCCAACACTTCTTCTTTGAGCTTTTGCGCAACGTTTCGATAGAGAGCGAGGAAGTATGTAACGTGTGTCGATAAGCAAACCGTCTAGGTTTTAAAATGTACAGCGTTTAGCAACAGTCGAGCGAGCCATTCTCGACGGATACGCACCTCATCTCGCGCAGCGAGACATATATTAAACAGTTGGTCCCGAATCATGCCGCCGACGTCTGAATATAACTTAGCAAAATCGTTACACCAGCATACTCAGAATGACGAACCCTCTGTACCATCGGCTAGATGTTGCAAGAACATCCTTTCTTTCAGATGCCGACTTGCTTGCACGCGGCTCTCTCGTCCAGAGTCTGGCGAACAGGTGCGTTAATCCACAGTCTGATCGTCTACGTAAGGCGTTGTCTTGTCATCTCATCGAGAAGTTCGAACACGGTCCAGATAGCTCCAGATAGGGAGGCCGTCAACTTCGACAATATCGAGAGGGTCCGAGTGGATTGCTTGTCGAAAAGCTCGTCGTAATCGGATATCCTAGAGCAAAGAACGGACGTCGGACCTTGAGCCTTGTTGGAGCCCCCGATGCTCAGTGATTTCCAAATCTGCAGAATGAATGAATGGCTGCAGCATCAAGGACGAAGAAGTGTAATTGCCTGGTTATCACGGTCAAAGATGCAGTCTCCCAAAAAGTTTACCCCAGAATAAAGTGAGGGAAGGGCGTGCACCGAAATGCACAAGCACAAGGGCTTACAGCCACTCTCACTGAGCACTTCCGCACCAGACACGATTGATCCAGTCGCAAGGACTTATTTGGTATGCTCTTCGTCAATGGAGATTATCTGCGTGATATGGCAGTGTGTGTAGTGTACTTGAGCGGAGGTGAATACTCGTCCAGAGGTAACGGGTATTGAAAGTAGTGCACCGATGGTCTTCGAAGAGTTCCAAATAAGGATTGTAAAACTAGCTAGTTGCAAACGATTTCCGCAGACGTAGATTATAAGACATCAATGTTGCCTGGCCATTTGCCGACGATATGGGGAATGAGCCTAGTACCGAATTAGGTTGCCTCGTCGTTGCACTAGCTCGGAGTACTGGACTCTCGCGATGGCAACCAGGATGATAGACAACAGGTAGGCGGGCAACACGGCGGTGCGGAAGATGTCCACGATGATGTGGTGACGAAATTTTGAGCCTTCCAATGTGTTGGGATGGCGATGGAGTTTTGGAGAGGTGAACGAGTGGACATGTTGGATTCACTCTGAGGACACGAAAACAAGTAGTATGTTTATCACGTAGGCTGTCTTCGTTTGCCTGCAGATATGATAATTCTTCGAGCTCCCTCTTCCTTTTCCGTCCAGAATTCCAGTTCGGCTTGAGCTTTTGGGTGAGACGTGAGATGTGTTCCCATCTACGAAAGTATGGACATGTTAGCACGGCAGACAATGCAGCGGCGAGTGAGACTTGCGATTAAACCTTGCAAGAGCACTTCGTAGATGGAGGACAGCTTGGTAGCTTTGGCGACCAGATCTGTAATTTGTTCCGCATGCCGCAGAACGAGCTTGTTCAACTCCTGTTGAAGCCGGAACAGACTAGACGGTGTCGGCGTCAATTCACGGTTACACTCGCGCATGACATCAGGGGAGACCTCACTTGCTAAATATCACAGTCTCTTCGCTTTGCTTTGCTCTGTCAGCAAGACCAAAGACTGGAACAACGTGACGTAGCGTTTGCAGACCTGCAAGCGGGTTCAATCAAGTGAGCTGACGGCACACTCTAACATGTCTGGAGGATCACTCGCATTGATCACCAGCGCGTCCGTCGTCGCAGGCGCCTTGCTAAAGTAGCTGCTGGGACGTTCTGACACTTTCTTGAGTGAATCACAGTGCTCTGAGATAACTCGTTGGAACACGGGCCACAACTTCTGCAGGCGCATCGCGAATAAAAAGGTCTCGAGGGGTGCACACTGACGCCTTTGAACCTCTTCGGTGACGGCTTCCGTCAGTCGGACCATGGTCAATATGTACGTCGCAGGCGGTGGCGGTTCGATGACGGAACCCAAGAACGTCTAAACGAAAGAGAAAAAAGACCGTCAATTCCATCTTTTTGAATCTCGTGTCTGCGACCTGCCTTGGTATATTCCAGAACTGGGTCGAAAATTCCAGATAGTAGCGAGCTCCGTTCGTTCAGTCTTGTCCATGATAGCAAGACGGTCCAACCCTTGAGGTTCAGCACCTCCAGTATTCGGCATGGGTGTTCTCGCTTCTGATTCAGCCGCCGAATCGTCGTCGTCGACCTCTTTGTGATCGCGAGGTTCCGACGTGGCACTGAGTCGTCCAAATTCCAACTCTCTAGCGAATGGAGGTGGTCCCAAGGGCTCGACGAAAAAGAACGACGCAAGAAACGCATATTCTGCTGTCGCGTTGTCCATCAGGACCAGGACCAAGGATCTCAGGATGTCGGTAACCCGATCCTAAAAATCATAGGTCAAGAACTGCTGATTCAGAAAAAGAAAGCGTACCCTCAACCAACCGAGGCTGCGAATATACCGTCGAAATGCAGTCTCGTAGTATGTACGAACGGCGACGATGTACGATTCCTGGATCTCCTTTGCCACGGGCTGAGCTTGACGTTTTAAGAAACCGAACAAGGTACGATATTTGAGGAACCCAGAAGACTGCAACACCTGCAAATTGGTCGTCACGCTGGTCTTTATCGCGTTCAAAAGCGCGAGGAAAAAGGCGCGAAGTTTTGTCGCCGTCTTGTGGATCTGTATGAGTATGTCCGTGGAGGGTATGGCAGAGAATAACGTACGACTATCCGCAGAGCCTCGACGACATCCGCCAGTTCTTTAGCTGCCTTGACGCGTGACCGGGCACGCACGGCGTCCAGTCGCCTTTCAAAGTCAGCAACAGCCGATATCCATGTTTCCCCGACTTCGGTATCGAGTAACGTCGTAGCCAGCGTAGGCGGGATGGTCAGTTCTAATAGGAGGCTCGACAAGGGTTTCACGATTTTCTACGCGAAAGTTCACTAACAGAATGACGGAAGAACGAGAGACGCCGAACCCGACGGCTCTTGAGTCTGTTTTCGATGTCGTTGCTGCGCTCCTGGAGCTCAGATATTTGACCAGACACTGCAGATAGGTCCCTCTGGAAAGTGGATAGGAACGACTCTAAGGAGTCTAGTAGACGGACGCTGGTCTGCTATACGCGTTAGGTACACGATAATACTCATAGTAGTCGACTCACCTCGACTTGATCATGGAACTCGATGAACTCCTTGGCGCGAGAACGGACTGGAGCAAAAGGTCGTTAGCTGCAAAAAGGCTGAGTCACGGCTGCTCACAGGTGGGTTTGGGGATATCTGCATGATTCTCTATGATGCTGGGCAGTTGTGTATCGTATCCTGAGGTGTGTCGCGTGAATAGTAGCACTCTGTACTACGAAGATTTACCAACCGTTGGATGATGACTGTGCCAGACGTAGTACGTTTAGCCGAGTGTCACTACCAGTGGCGGTGCAACTGGCATCATTACTTGAAACCGTCAGCATGATCGAGTCAGCCGCGATCATGTTGCAACCCGAGCGCATAACGATCCATGTCCGCGCACCAAAGACACCCAAGAACGCTTAATCATGGGTCTTAGCTTCAGGACCGCTCGTAAGCTGTGGATGGGTAAGCCACGATATTCTTCATGCAGAGACTCGTACACTCGACTTGCTAGGCACGATCGCGTTGTTGTCCCTCATGTCGATCTTCCTTGCCATCGTACTCTGGGTTCACGGATTCAGCAAGTCCAACAACAACTTTGGTGCTCTGATAGCCATCCCTTGTTTCGCAATCGCCGGCGCTGTCTGGACGTGAGTGACACTCCGCATCGTCTCCTCGGTCTACATATCCAAAGAACAGGATCTTCAAGAAGATGTTCTTTTCTCCGCAGATCCTCTGCTTCGAGGTGATATGGGTTTTCTCCCTCCTTCCCTTTCAGATATGTGAGTGTGGAGCAACTTCTCAGTGCGGTGTGTGGCTGATCATGTCTCCCCTAGTGCTCGGTCTCTTTGCGTTTGAATCCGAGGCTGCCCTTTGTTCTCGCTTCGCTGCCGTTTACAAAGCTTTGGTGGTAGGTATCACCCTCTCGCACGCCGTTCTACCTTTCGCACAAGTTAATGAACTCCTTCAAGTCTTCTTGTATACGGCAGGAATCGTTTCACTCGCGGTTCTTACGCAACTCTCGTGCGATGATCAGGATATATGGACGCGCGACATCGACTCCAGCCCATGCCCATTTCCCTTTCAAGTCTTGCTCGTTTACGCCTTTCCATGTACTGTCAAGTACTTTCCCGGAGCTGCCGTCGAACTACGAACAAGTGCACCTGTCAATTACTGCCCACCAGGCTGTCCTTGCCAGACTAAACCAACAGAAGCATCGGGTTTGGGAGCTGAGAATGCAGACTACACGGAAGGCACGCGGTCATCCCGATACGCGTACCTACTGCAATGGAGAGGCGGAATGTGACCCGTGTAACGCTAGGCCATGTAGCTCCGTAATACTTGTAACTCTCAGAGTAATGATTCGTTCAGCGAGTATGCATGACTATAGAACATGACAGCATAATTAGGAATGAAGGTACCAGGCCTTCAAGCAGAAGAAAGGATACAAAGAGACAACATCCTGAATACGCAACCGTATGCGGATTTACCCATTAATCGGCGAGTTCTGTCTGGAGCTGCTTGAGCACAACGGTAGGGTCTGTTTTATCAAGGTAATTGAGCTTGAACATGTTCGCGCCTCCACAGACCCTTTCCGCTTCTTGCAGTGCGCTCGCAATGAACGTCGTGAGCTGAATAGTTCGCACTGGATCATGCTCAAACACCTAGAAAATACTGAGTTATCATTACACCTCTGACAAGATGAACTGACCGATTTACGACGGTCGTACTCTAGGGTCTTTTGAGACCCCGCGAAATACGAGGTTGGGACACTGTCTACGTCCCAGTAGAGATGAAGGCCCCTAAAGGATGCAATTTAATTCGGTGACCAAGCCGTTTGTCGTCGAGCACTAACCCGTCTTCACCATCCTCAGTGTGGTTGCGGCTTTCTCTCAGTTCATAGAGGACGTCCGTCCAAAGATTGAATATCTCGTTTGGTACGCGCTCGAGTACCTCGGGGCGGCCAGTTGAGACCAGAGAAGCCATTCCGAGAGCAAGAAGTTTACGATGGCGCGGTTCATACATGTGGTCGAACTGACAAACGAAGATATTAGATGGGGCGCGCAACGAAGGGGAACGGTACCAGATACCTGTCTCCAGAACTGATCCAAGATAACTTCCCATACCATTGTTTCCTGCAAATCTCCAACTTCAGCCGCAGCAGACACGAGGCGAATGAACATCTCGCGGTCTGTTAAGGCTAAGCGGGCGAGGATGAAGACACACTCTGTGAGCATGGCGGAAGAGTTCTGCCGCATAGCTGAATAAATATACAAGAAGGCAAAGAAATGAATACTTACTTCATCGTTTTCAAGAATTTTCACAATATGGTTGAAGAAACCAGATCAATGCACTGCTTCCCTCCATAGCGCCGAGGGGGCTAGCTGTATCATGAAGGCCATACAGTTTAAAATACCTCTTTGGTTGGTCCGGATGGCTTGACCAATCATGAGCTCCAACGAAAAGTTCTGAAGGACATACATCGGTGATGAGGAAAGTGCATTTCACTGAACACACCTGCAGAACGAGGGACGCATCCACAAAGAGATAGGACTCGACAATGAATGTGATTTTTCCTAACAGATCCAGATTACTTGCGAGTAGTGCCATAGCGTGAGGGATTAATTGGAGGAGGTTAGGGGTAGAAGTGGTCTGGAAGGTTGTAGAGTTTCGAAGTGCAGCCAGCCAGAGTTTGATGCCATCGTCGTCCAGATTGATCGCCACCTTCACGCAAAATGTGAGTGATCGAGTAGTCAACGAGGAAGCAACATCGACACTCACCCCGGGCATCAAACTTTCCTGGATCAAGGGGGTGACGAGTGGAACGAGAGGAGCAGAGTATTCTTTAGATGACTACGAGACTTTGGTAACAAGAAAGAACCATTAGGGGTAGCGGTGGCTTACTGTGACCAAGGTTTTGACAACCTCGAGGAGCTGTGCCTTGAACAACAACTCCTCGCCAGCAGCAGTCCCTGACGAGATCTAATCAGTCGATAATCACCAACCAGAAAGGTATACATACATGAAGCAGGTACTCCCTCCGCGATCAACCCTATATGTGGGATGATATATTGGTCTGCGTGTTCGATAACTACATTGAGGCTCTTTGCGAGTCGCCGTTTCATCTCTATGGTGTCCGCTTCGTTCATAAGCTTCATTAGTTCAGTGATGGCGGCAGGTAAGAAAGGGGCAAAGACGGCTGCGTCGAACTCGATGGTCTAGTGGGTGTCAGTTCTGTGGCCATTGGCCAGTTATAAATTTACTCACGTCCACACACTAGTGCATTGGCAGCAGTGAGCCGAACGACAACATCTGACCAAGGGCTCCTGTCCTGCAACAGGTGGACGAGAACTTCCCAGATAACGGGATCCGTTGCAGGTACAGACATATCGCCGACCCATTTACCAATTAACCACGCAATACGACGTTTGACAATCGGGAAACTGAATCGCTGTCAGATACCACGAAATTGCGTTGGATAAAACTTACAGCGGGTTTGTCTCCCTTGCCTCCACGATGAGTTTGTGACGCAACCATTCGTTGAACGGGATGACACCACAGAGCCTGGTGGAGCACCTCCCGATCGCACAATATAGCGCTTCCTTTTGTAGGACACTTGATAAATCCGTAGTTGGTTGTTCTACACTAGCAGGGTGAATAAATGGCTTAGATACAATTCGAAGAGGTTTTACCAATTATGGCCTTGAAAGTGGATTCCATCAAAGGGACAACATAGTCTCGGTATTGCACCGCAAGGGTCATGAGGACACGCTCTCCACAGGGCTAAAACAGTTTAAGATGGACAGAAAATCACAGGATGTGAGGACTGACGCGAAGTTCATACTCCCATTGTTCATTCTCGTCTTCGTTAACCCACTCTTCAGGATCAGCCATCCAACCCTTGAGATCAGAAGGATTGAGAGGAATGAAACGGATCACCAGCAACCTGACCGAATCTTCGACAAACTGCTGTGACAACGCTACGGAAGGAATGTCAGTAAGGAATGAGACGACTCGGGAATTTTATATACTAGTCTCAGTGATCGGTCCGCCCTTTCGGAAAGGGGTCCATCTAGCGAGGTTTTCTTTGAAAAGCACCATTGCTTGGACAAGGAACCGGACTGGGTAAACGGCAGCAGGAGAATCTAGTGCCAAAGAAATGAGTTAGAATTTGCAGACTGAATCCGATAAATGTCTCAAACCTTGAATCATATCCCCAGACCGATTGTTCGTAGCATCAACAACCTTTGACCAGTAGTACAGAACCACGTCATTACAAGTTGGGAGTTCGATAAACTTTACGGGGTCTAGCTATTGTACTCTTCTGAAAAACTTGCCGAAAAGACGGATATGGCGTGTCAACCATTCGATGGAGAGGGAGGTGATTGAATCGGTGGTCTGCATGGATCATACAGCAATAACAAGGTTGATGCGTAGCTCTGAGAGGGCCATGAGCTGAGAGGTAGAGCTCTGAAATAATTGAAGGAACTAGGACAGGAAAGGTCAAAGAATGAACATAGGTCCTCGAGATGATACTTGCCCAGTCTTTTCGTTCTACGGATTCGCGTTTCTCGTCCTTGACGATACGGTGCCATGACCACAATGCCATTGTAATGAGACACTTGTATACGAGGTGGGCTACCATGATAGAAGCAACGGTATGTTCTTGACCCAGCAAGCCATTTATGCTCAATACTGTTGAGGAGAGCTGGGAGTAATAGGCGAGGATGATGTTGCGTAACTGTTCCGTGATCTGCCAAGCAGGATAGGCAACGATTTAATTGTTTGAAGGAGTGTCATACCTCGGACATAGTCTTAACCCCGGCGAGCATTTTGACGCCGGAGAGCTCTTTGATGACGGCGTTGAGAACCTTCAAACTACGTCTCAAGGTAAGGGTCGATTGGATGGTGACGTTTGGGGAATTGGTCAATGAATGCAAGCCGCTCTCGATGACGGGCATGATTTCAGTGAAGAGAGACGGCCTAATAGACATGCGTGTTGAGAAAAGGACGGCTGAATATACAATCGTACGCACCAGTTATGTGGATAATCCAACCGAGCGATTTTGGCAACGTTCAGTTGATTACACTCGGCAATCTGTTAGCGGGAGATGAGTTGGAGACGAAAGTGGTTGAATGATGCGCGCAAAGATTACTGTCCGTTCGTGCCATCCACCCACCGCCGTTTACCGCGCGGCACGTCTCCTTTGGTCATAGAAGAACCGAGGAAGAACACAAGTAACAGACGATGCGTAACGCGTTGAGTGGCCTCTCTGAATGCTTATTGGATTTGCGAATGAACGGGGACGGTCACCCTCTATCATGATATGTTTCTCGTGTCCTGTCTGTGTGCGTTGTGCGTTCGATACCTGAGTACAACCGACAAAACGAACGTGCTCACTTCCACGTGGTCCTCGAGCGTAGCACCGAGGTCAATGTATAAATCAGACGCTTCTTCTCTAGGCCGTCTATGTTCCGGTCCGAAAGTTACTGCAACAACGATGGACCACCATCGTCCTTTTCGAGATGCTCGTCGGATATAAGATCCTTGGCAACGAGCTGTGTCGCAGAACAACGAATCGAGGTTCGCATTAAACAATTTGCTCTGAAAGTACCATTTCCAAAACAAAACAAAGAGCTAGGACGCAGGTCAGCATTACATGTGGGACGTTGATTAGGGATCGACGAACCTTGTTCGGTGCGTTGTCGTTGTAGGCTTTTGCCACATCAGGGAATATGACATGTACAAGTTCGGGAGTGATGGCGATTTTGACTTCGCCGCCTTCTATTGTTTGTGGGCGGGTCTACGAGTTGATCTGAACTGCCGCGCTTTTGGCTTTCCGTTGCTGCTTCTGCAAGCAAGAGATGCTATGCAACCCAAACGACCGGCCTGTGTAAATGAAGAAGACAGCGTCAAACCAATGCGACACATAGGGAGGAAAAGAACGGCGAGATGAGAGAGCGAACGCGGCGGCACATAACGAAGGTATGAAAATGAAAATAAATACGCACCTCTCTCCCTGCCCAAAACACAACCTCCGTGATCTGAGCGCCCGTGACGAAGTCCTTCTGCAATACCAACTACTCCGGGATCGCGAGCAAGACTTGCTTTCTTGGTTTACAGTCCGTTGTTGCGTCTGGACCAGACAGAATTGGCGTAAATCCCCCATCGCTCACGACTGAGGCGACGCGGGAGCCCTCGATGCCGCTGCGAGCGTTGCGGGTTTCGAAGGGGTCAACATCGAAGCGGCGGTCGTGATAGGACCCTTTGATACCTGGGCTGGCGCCAGACGGTGGTGCTGCGGCTGCTGGCCCATGATACCGGTCAGCTCCATCTTGAACTTCTCGCACTCGGTGTGAACAACCTCCTGGGGCATCACGGTGAAGGTAAAGCCGTTACCCTCATCGTTGTTGACGAGGCCGAGCTTTAGTCTGACCTGAGCGGCGCCTTCTCTAGAGCGCTGTGTAAAGGTGAGTGGGGTGGAAATGGGTGGCTGAAAGAGGGGACCCACAGGGAGCGTCCTGGCGGAGCACGCGCACGGAACGCGCTTTTTGCCGTCCTGAGTTCGTTGAAGATGAGTGTTAGTGAGTTCGGGTGTGCCTGGTATTTTTTGTAGGATGCCTTGGCGGCGCAAAGGGTGGATGACATCTGAAAGCGCGACTTTATCATGGACTACTTTTCAAAGTTCTTGCGATCCGGTAGCGAGCTGTTTCCAAAGCTAAACGTGGAAAGTATGAAAGAGTCTGACATAGTACTTAACCTACTTGAACGCCACTCGAAGTCGTCTCCATCTCTGAATTCAGGACATCTTGTGATCATACCGGGCCGTCCACCCAACTGGGTTAGGGTTGGCAGTGGAATCGAGGGTGGTAGATTATAGGACGATGCTTGAGAGTGTCGGTCGCGCTTTCGACGTACGCACTTCGACTGGGACGTATAGTAGTCTACGATAGACTGGTGTAGCACATCTTCCAAGCTGACCCAGTTAGCTAAGTCGATAATAATACTACATATCATGCCCACTGACCTATGAACCGTGAACGTACTCGTCTGGCCCCGCAGGACTGACGGAACTGAGGCTGGCGACGTTTCTGCGGGCAATGTTTTATTTAAACACCGACCGGTTATGCCCGGTGAGAAGGTGACAGATGCATGCATGATGATGGATCACATGTAAATCATCTACGTCATGTACCTTCTGGAGTCCTGGAAGGCCGCTTTCCAAGCTTGAAGATTGTAGTTGGTTCCGCCGGAAGCGACCGACGCAGAAGTGCGCCTCCATCGTGAGTTCAGGGGTCTCGAGATCAACGGATGAGTAGTACTACATCAGCATCTATACGGTCAGAGTAAATTAGGCCGAAAGATGACTCGTTTAGACCGAGGCGGGGATGGAGGCAGATTGCGTCGCCCCAGCATACATACGAATGACACAATTGATACGAATGAAAAATCCCGCAGAGTTCAGCTCGTCTCGCTTGTCTCACCGTTTAATGTTGTTGGGGAAGTTCTCGTCCAGGACAACGATGTGATGAGAGAGGGCCAGCCCGCTGGAAAGCGGTCGATGGAATGACATCATTACACTGCAGGGGAAAAGCCACTCAGTTCCCGAAGATAGTAGCCGTTCCAATACCTTGGTCAGCAATGAGGCCTGCTGGGCAATTCGGCGTCTCGACTGCGAAGGGCTGCTTCAAGTGGCCCGGGTTTCAGTCCCGTCGGACAAACACCAGACAACTCACCGCGACTCCGAGTCTTTGGTGGGGAAGAACCGGACGTTGTGCTTGAAAAGACAAGCATAATACGTTCGGGTGCCTCGGAAACACCTCAATGAAGTGATAGTTACTAGCCGACTTTGGCAACGGGACGTTTCTGATTCCGAACTTCCACATCTCATCAACAGCGTCTCGCCGAGGAAACGAACAACTGTACTCGCTGAAAAAGGAAAGGTGCTTTGGATTTCTTTTCAGGGTCTAAAAAACTTTCAAGCGGCTTTGGCGTTTTCGCCCGGAGTCCGACAGACTGTCACAGAAAAACACGATCCACCAAGGCACGACGGAACTCAGGTATCTCGGCCTCAGACTCTATGGAAGCTGAGAGTGGGCCGTTATCGTGAGCATTCATGAAACAAGTTACATCCTATTTGTGGAAATAACCTTTGGATCAAGTCTTTCACTCTGACTCCGAGGAAACATATTACGCTCGCGCAGCCAGAGAAACATCCCCGGAAGTTTATCCTCCTATTCTTGAAACTCCTTCCTTTCTCATGCGCAGCCGTAGGTGCCAGAATAACGTCCGATCATTCGCCAGTTTTCGAATGGCATGCTCCACAACCGTTGGCATCGGTCAGGTTGCACAAAAAAAAAAAGGGCGAGTCGCGAAGCGTGTCGACGTATGCAAGTCGTGAAACACCCGGATCATCACTTGTTCTCCCTGAACAATTTCACCGATGAAGTTAGCGGCCAATTTTCCAGTTTGCCTCCCTACCAGGTCATATTCCCTCTCGCAAACTATACAGAGAGAGGAGTCTTCATGCCCCAGCAGAACATTTTCGTTTCCTTGTTCTCTTTCAAAGCATTCAGTGAGTACCAGCAACCCTACAACAGGACACAACTAAGTTACCTCCGAGCATAGACAAAGTGCAATTCACGAAGGTCCGCTAGCATCTTCAAGCCCATTTGCTCATCACAAGTTTCCCTGCCCAGCTCCCACCCTCCCATGGTGTCTTAGTGGCTAGGCAGTGGCCATGCGATGGTAATTCAAGCACAACGCATGCACAGTATCCAAATCTAGCAGATGGATCTCCGGACTTGCTGGATCGTGTCCTTTGTCTGCGGGTTGTTCTGGGCAGACCACGTAAGGGTACGGACAGGAACAGAGGGGGCATCCTTGTCGCGGAACGTATCACCTTTCGTAGAACGAATGATGATTAGCAGTTGTGCGACGCCCTTTGCAAGTAGGTAGTCTCAGAAAGAACCCGCAGAACTGCTACACAGTGCAAACTCACCTGCACGTGGCTGACCGACAGGAAAACAAGGTTAGTAACGTCGGAGTGGAGGGCGAAGGAAACAATGAAGATGATGGCGAGCGCGGTGTAGGGCGCAGCAGACTCTACGACCATGATAGCGGCGATCTCATACGGGCGGGCAAAGTCCTTCCCAAGAGCATCTTGCAGATACCTTCGAACGGTAAAGAGCCGACCGGCGACGAGCAATGTGTAGACAATGGTCAGTCCGACCTGGAGGAAAAGATATGCAAGTTGTGAATTGATATCATTAAAGATGGCGCGGCTCGATTCCACGAGAACGAGAATGGATATAGCTGTGATCTACGGCATTAGTTACAACACGAAGAAACGAAGAAAGAAATGGTCCAGACAAGTACTCACCAACCATGGCTATAAAAAGCACGGTCATGGGTATGACGATGGTTTTCTTCCATTCCCAAAGAAGGAAACAGCGGTGGAGCTGTCATGCCCATTATGAGAAAGAAGCGTACAAAATCTAAGGAGACAAGAAGATACCAACCAACAAAGCTTGCAATTCCATGACATAGTAACTATAGCACGTTAATTCGATGACAGAACCCTCACAGTAAATAGACAAGAGACTTACAAGCCTAGTCGTCGCCATAAACGTTTATACATTATTTCAACTCATCAAGGATCAGCGCTGCTGGCCCACCAGGAGCATCTCGCAGGTTGATCCATATCATCTCTGTATACCGAGCATTCCCCGCAAACCCGATTGTTGAAAGGGCAAATGTAATCCAGACGTAACCAAGAAGCATCCACCTATGATGGGGAACTGAACCATGGTGGCTCGTTCAAGTTAGGGCAATCGTTGCCTGGATGGTCAAGAAAAAGAAGATGCCTGGTGGCATTCGGCTCTGCCCTAAACAATCGGCGGGCTCGGACGAATACAGCACTCACCGTATGACACTCCCGAGAGCAGCATGCCGTCGAGACGGTCGGTCAGTATCAGCAACATACGACGGACAACGAGGTGTTGATGTTGTGTGCGAATAGTGAAATGTTCCCCACACCTTATATCCAAATCACCACCAAGACTGGCGGTAAACGGTCACGGTAATGTGGCTTAGATACGTTTGTTGCGTGTCATATGGGGTGATTCCATGCCGGGACCGTTACCAAAAATTTCAAACTTTCTTTTTCAAAGCATTCCCAGCGCCAAGTTGCGGAAGAGTACAATGTTTGATATGGGCGTCCTACGGTATGGACCTATGATTGCGATAGGCTACAGCTGAACCCCAAAATCCATGGACCATAGCATCAAAACCGAGTCTGGGAGGGAGCGGAATGGTCCAGGGCGGTTCCTTGCTTTTTTCGTAAAAACAAAATGGGGGTTGACTCGGAGTGAAGCTTTCTGTTGGGAAATGCCGACGGAGTTTTTCCACATCACACCGCGGAGAATTGTTCCTATGTCTTTGTCGGGGGTTTGCGGGCTCGTGAAAAGGTTAAAGCAATCAATCAGATACTTACGTGATCCTCGTGGGCACCCTACATTCCTTCCTAGAATCATCTAATAGATAGCATCAGGGATTTCCGTCATAAGTAAGATGGTGTGCGGTCATAGCTAGTCTCCCGTAAGCAGACCCTAAGGTAGGAAGACATAAGAATGAATGTCCGTTCTCCAAATATAATTATTACTGGATTACACTTGTAGCGTATGGGGGACTTTGGGGCTTTGGGTTTATCCGAGGTAAGTTCCACCGTCCTTTTGGTCAATTCTGGCGGCAGTGTGACCCATGCATAGCTCGATGGGTATAATACTGCCGCCGCCAGTTTTAACACCAATAGTTTCTGGGTTCCTACTCATAATGTTACATGCCACCCTAAAACATGTCTGCTTTGTAATGCCCGATGAGCACAGAGAAGTAAACATGAGGGGGAACGATCCTAGACCGTTACCGCCTGCTGGATGCCTTCGACGTACTAGTAATAACCTTTGAATATTTCACGACCGCCAGCATCTCTACAGAGAACCACTTTCACGTTAGGATATTCGCTGGACAATTGTGAACGTCAAATTGTGTTCCAAACGGGATGCTTCAGGCACCTCCTCAGAGATCACTCTAGCGCGTGAATGGACGATGAGTTGTATCAGGTTTACCGCAACGGTTGCGCGGGGTGTAAGCTGGGTCGTACCCCC
This sequence comes from Boletus coffeatus, assembly GCA_038092175.1. Lineage (NCBI taxonomy): Eukaryota > Fungi > Basidiomycota > Agaricomycetes > Boletales > Boletaceae > Boletus > Boletus coffeatus. The sequence continues at coordinate 21,274 of JBBPPS010000031.1, forward strand.
ACCGAGAAGACGTTGGAGATCAGTAACACTCCTCAGGTTACCTCACTTAACTTGTTCTGAATTTGCAATACTATGCTTACTCGGAAATGATCAGGCCAAATTTCAAGCACTTCGTTCCGTCTGCCTTGAATGCGACACCCAATATTCCGGATGAGACCCATAGCCATGGCAGGATCAAGCAGGATCGAGATGTACTTCCCGTACGAAAACTGTCACAAATTGTCAGCGTTTACAACAAACGACACTGTCTCACGCACACTTATATATGACTGCGAAGGGCTCGCCTAAGCTTTTCACAAAAGGCCACACAAACGTTATGGCTGCCGACATGATATGAGATCATGGTGTGTTGAGCACACCCGTCGACGCATATGATCAGATACATATACCTTGTTCTATTTGCAGGCTAACACTGACTGATCCTGATAATCCTCGAAGAATCCACGAGCAGTGTCAACGACCCGAACGAGCAGACACCGAGGGGACTTACATGTGGCGTCGGCACACTTATTCTGAAAAGACTTAGACCATAATCATACGGAATCGGGAGTCTCCCCATGCAGTTACGTATCCGAGCCTGTTTAATCGTGTCAGCTGAGATCCGCAAGACCACACAACGCGTACACTAGACAAAATGTTACCTACGGTGCGCACGTGGTCAAGCCAGCTCTACACCCGTCGGGTTGTCATCGTCAGTTACTTCAAAGGGAACTGGCGGAGAAACGGCGGCACACATACCTGAGAACGACCGTCCACCCCTTGAGGCCCCCGGGCCATCGGGTGTTTCGCCTGCATAGTTGGCATACTTTCTCGTCAACTCTACTCCCTTGCTAAGCTCTAAATCATTCACCTTATCTTTGATTCTGATCGCAAAGTCGGTTTGTTCACGGAGTCTCAGGAAGCGACACTGTTTTCCAGGAGCGAGCTCAGTGCGATTACATTGGACTCCTTCGAGTCAAACTCATATTTATCCGGTGAGATGACTTCGCAAGAAATCCATGGCGCTTACGAGCGGGCACTACGAGCTGACACAGAATTGAATTTAGAGAATTACGACACAGAACTAGACAACGAAGTAGAGAATGACAGATCAGGATCAACACGCACCTCTCGAAAATAAAGAAAATGGGTAAGGACAACTTGAATGAAAGGCCTGCCTTGCCTGCGTAGAGTACAAACATGCACGTTCCGATGTTCAATCCGCTTTTTATTGGATTGAGCGGATGGATATGATAGGAATGAGCTGGCAAGTAGTACTGGTCGTCCGAGAGTGGTGGTGGTGAATATTGAAGGTGTAACTTACTAACAAGGTGTGACGCGTGACTCTGAGAGCACACCGTCACTGATTCGGACTCGGACCGGACCCTCGGAGCAGCCGCAGTGCACTTCATCTAGCTGCCAGCGATGCTGGCAAAGGCTTGCTTGCGACATTCTGCCAAATTTTGAATGTATTGTACAGGTGTTAACTTTCTGGGGTCATGAAAAAGTAATGGAGTCGGTATGTATCCTTCACTAGTGGTCATAAATGCTAGCTGTACCATTAGTGCATACTTCCGGCGGCACCCCCCTGATTCTATGGGGGAGTTTTTTTCTCTTTCCAAGAAATTGAAGAATTCAATGGCGCTGGAGAGAAGCTACCGAAGCCACATAATCGCATACTACGGGTCGTTCCGGAGCGCTGAGCAGTGACCGCGGGAATCTGCGGTGGGTGAGCGGCCCACTGGCCGGCGGAAAAATGTAGTCATCATGCGCACGCATACGCGGGAACGGAATTTGTTACCGCACCAAGCTTCTGGTTAGTAGTGCGAGGGTAATAGGGTATTCACTATAGACCTAGTATAGAAAAAGTTCAGCAAACCATGATTGTGCAGATCATTACTTGACGATGTCGATCAGTGATAAAATACCATCGACGGCGACAACAGGCATCACGAGCGTTGCCTCGCATTAAGAGTTCTGCTGTTGCCGCTGAACCTTCTCGAGCGCCTCAGGCTGCGGATCCCAAGGCGGTGGGTATCTCGCATCGATCAGATTCTGATCCGCGAGTGCGTCCCTCATTCGATCCCTGGCGTTCATGCCCATCCGGGCTCGACATTGAACGGGACGAAGCTTCGTCCTCGTTATCCCTGCGACACACGGAAACCGTCGACAGCGTGAGCAACGCAACTGCTCCTTGAATCACGCAAACGCTAACCAGCTAGAACATGTCAGACGTTGTATGTGTTGAACGTAAACACAAATAGAAAGATCCATTTATCGTTGTCAAATCCCACGCTGACCACGAAATTGAATTCCACTTCTTGATCTGCGTTCCGCCGTCGTTCCGCCTGCTTTTCAGCTTCGCCTTCTCGACGAGAAAACTTGGTGGGATCAGGACGCGGCTCTACGCGTAAGACCACACATACACGTCAGTCACGACGAACAACGAGGTGATCAAGGAGAACTGACCCTGCGGAGATGCCTTGACGGCCTCATAGATATCATCCGCCCAGTGAGTTGACAGGTCCGTTTTCTGCGCTAACTCCTCCAATGCAGCCAACAGCTCATCCTGCATTGGATCGCGAGACAGAAGAACGCCATTCCTGTCCACATTTTCACCTGAGGGTGTTCTCATAAAATTTGCGGTCGGCGCGGTGAAGATGGAGTGTGGTAGTAACCAAAGCCTGGGGAAATGGGTAATTTGAGTGTCGACACCCCGAATAGCTTGCGTGATGCAAGCGATAGGGCGCGGCTAGGCGCGTTGGAGGCCACTCGTGTAGGGGAGGAGGAAAGGGGAGGTGCAAGAGGGTGTGGTGGGGGAGGAAACGTGGTGTTGTAATTCGTGGGGATCGGGGCGGTGACAGGAGAATTCGAACGGGATGAGGATGGTGGACGGTCCGAAGAGTACGTTTCGTCTGCAAGGGGAGATCCGACAGGGCGATGCTCGCGAGAGATCTTACGACGGGCTGTGTTGAGTTCTGTGGATCATTTGATGAGCGATCTACATGAATTGGCAGTATGGGAAGGAATCTGCCATCAACACGCCGATTGAGCGCACGCACATTACCGACGAGCACATATTCTTCTCGGATAATCCCATCCTCTTCTGATTCCCCAAGAACCTTCGGTGGATAATGGCTTTAGTACTGGCCGTCCTTTGACGTTTTCAAGGATCGGGTCAGATTCCGCGTCAGTTTGGATTTGAGGGGGTTCGAGCGAGACTGGGGGTGTCTTACCCACGCCGCGAAGATGAACGTGTCCCTATCGATCAACGTCAATCAGTGAAATACTGGACAACTTTATGCACTACCTTCGACAAGAGGGACTAGGGTACGGCGACCGGATCAACCGATGTCTCCTCCCTTCGGCGAAAATGAAATTTGCTGGGTGGGATCATCACCTTGGGATCGAGCACCTCTGGGGGGATCACTTTGTGATATTCTGGGGTCCTATCAACAGGTGGCTCCTCATCTTCTGTTTGCATACTGAGTACGGAGGTAACTGCGCTTGCACGCAATGGAGGTGCAGAGGCTGGACGAGGAAACTTCGTTTTCGCAAGGGCTTCACTTTTTAAGAATTCTTCAAATGTAGCGCGTTCCACTGGTCGACGCCGCAGAAGAGCACGGATAAGATCTTTGATATCAGCAGGCACGGTCAGTGGTTCCTCCGGTTTGGTCGACGTAGAGTGTGAAGGGGGCCGATTTGAATGCGCACGCGACAGACCCTCGTCCGGGAACTTCCTTTGGAGTGTTCGATTTTCTTAAGAAGCTCGACGTGATTTTGCGCGCGAAATGGTGGTTTTCCTACGCACATCTCGAATAATACAGCGCCAACACTCCAAAGATCAGCTTTTGCATCATACTTTTCATATCGCAGAATTTCGGGTGCCATGTACAAACTAATTCTGAGCTCAGTGCTGCACTAACTGCCGAGTTGGATGCGAACTTACGGTGAACCACAAAGAGTTTCTGCCAACATTGCGTTGGGAAGGGAGCGTGCGAACCCAAAATCAGCAACCTTCAGGATTGGCACCCCAATAGGATGCCCTTTCGCGAGTTCCTCCGGAGGTGCTGGCGTCAGGAGGAGATTCTGTCTTCGATCAGTATGGATACGTAAAAAAGGCAAGACAACGTCTACCTGCGGCTTGATGTCTCGGTGGATAAGGTTTCTAGTGCGTAGAAACTTAAGTGCTCGAGCTGTTGAAATATTTGTTAGTCGTGCGAATGAAATGAAGAAAGAAACACACCAAGCTGGCGCAGAAAGCTGCGCACGACTATCTCGTCTAGGCCGCCAGATCTTGGATGGGGATAGTACTGCAAGGCAGCTCCTGGAGCTGGGGAGTATTCAAGGCTCTCGACGCGACCACGCTTCTTGATGTAGTTAGTCAGGTCACCGCCTGCACAATATTCCATGACAAGGAATATGTTTCGTTCCGCGCGCTAAGGGAGTATCTGTGAGCGCGAGATGGAGAACAGATAGCCCGGAACAATAATAGAAAACGCTTCCAGGTAAGCAGAGGTCACGCGAGTGGGATGCGAGGCCCCCGCTTCGCATACAAGCGATTTTGCCAATGTCCGACAGAATAGAACTGACTCATACCACAATGTCGATAAGCTTCGTGACATGGCGATGTGACAATGACTTGAGTATTTCGATCTCGCTTTGCAGATTGTCGAGTAGCTTGGCTGTGAGGATATCTCTGCGAACGGATTTGACGGCGACTGTTTGGTGTGTATCCTGATAGGCGACGACATAGCTCTGAGCTGGCGAACCAAAGATATAGCAGCGCAATA
>JBBPPS010000032.1:0-24921 GCA_038092175.1 Boletus coffeatus
CTCGTCGTCGTCTTGGTCGTCCTTGTCCTTGTCGTCTCGTCGGGATGGCACGCCGTTGCGCCGTCATCGCTTCCGTGTGGGCGAGGGAGACTCGGGCCGGAGGGAGAGCAAGTCTGGGAGTCAACAACTTGAAGGCGAGAGAGCGGGGTGACAACGCGTGGCAACCGTCATGCACTCTCGGTGGAACGAGAGCGCATGGCAGTTGCGACACGCTGTCCTCGATGAAGCTGACAGTCCGAGTCGTCGACCCCTTCGTGGGTTCGCCGAGTTCCGATGGGCTACCCTTCGGGTCTTCCCGCCTCGCCTTCCGGATTGGGAACCCCTTCGCATGACCAATCTGCCCTTGTTTGGATGCTGTCAGTATAAGATTAAAGAAGTGGTGCCGGTGTCCACCATATTGTATGTAACCCTCTCCTCTCCTATTCACCACAGAGATTGAGGGAAAGCTATGTGAGTAGATCTCAAAGGTGTTGAGATACGCCGTTGGCTATTAATTTTCTGTTTTCTAGGTTCATCAATAAACTCCCTGTCGACGAACTCAGAGTATTCCGAGTCAACGAGGAGGATTGCCCTCCGACCAATGTTCCGCATTCTACCACCGAGTACCATCTACTATGACCCTCTGTACTACCCGGAATATCATGTACATATTTTGAAACTGTAGCGTGTTGTTATTTTGTTCATAAATATTTTTTGGCGGGTTATATCCATCGTTTGCAGACTTCAAAGAGTCGGGGACAGGCGCTTGCGCCGCTACGATATCTTGCTCGCCTTTCAATGCGCACGCATCGTCGCTATTTGGTCATGGATTTTTAGACGAGGAAATCCGAGTCAAGTTCTGTCCAACTCTGGGTTAGGAATACTCGTTATCAACCCATGTTCTCTTCCTTGCAGGCGATTCTAGTCCCCCGTGCTCACTATAGCACATCATCTGGGTTCGGAAGTCCGGTCTTCCGCTTTTCCCCCCTCGACGGACAGTTGTTTCACACCATTTCTTTCTGTGTCTTTCATTCGTTCTGTCCCCCGAACTCGATCTCAATCTTCCTCCTCTCTCGCATAGCGATCGTTCACGAAGGCGGCTTAGCTTCTGTGCTAAGTGCGAGTAGGCTTTGAATTTTAGGCCGGAGCATTGAGATATCCATTCAATGATATAGCAAAAGGTACCTATATTTTGACATTCTCGCGAACGCCTCAACCTACTGCCTCCCGCTCTCCACAACCCTCTTCGCAGCCCTCCGTCGATGCTAATAATCCAGCTTGTCTTCCCCCGACCGCGTCAGAGCATCCGCAACACCCTCCTCGCGTATCCCTGCGCACGCGAAGACACCTGCCGGAGACACCGCTGTAGTGCACGCTTCACACGAGCCTTTAGTGCGTACGCCTCGCCCGCGTCGTAAAATGCCATCGCGTTGCAAAACGACAGCCAGATGTACAATACGATCGCCATGGGCAGCCCCCCTAGATGCTTCAGTCCCTCTTCGCATGGGCGCACCTATGGCTGGTGGTCGGAGTCGCGCATCACCTTCTACCCTCTCCAGCACATATAAACAGAGCGACGGACAACACAGCATCGAGCTCCACACGTATAGACGGAGGATCTGTGCGAGTACATCGAGCGCGATCGGATCCGACCACCGGATCAGAAAATCCTTAACCAGCAGTCTGTCGGACAAGAGCAGATCCCTGGCGTGCGCGTCGAGCTCTAACCGGGTCTGCGTGGCAACACAAAAGGGTGGGCGGATGGTTGACGTACGTTAGCTCTCTGCATTGCAAGTGACGACGAGACAAGAGAGGTAAAACGAAAGAATGAAAATATCGACACCAGATCGAGACTTGAGACGTTCGCGGTAACGCCTCGTCAACGCCTGTCGTCGTCGCTCATGTCCTTCTCACGTGTATGCTCTCTTTATACAACGAATCTATCCTGAGGAAGCCATCCTTCACTCGCCATCGTCTAATTTTCTTCTCCCATCCTCCACTCAGGACATGCTCCCCATCAGCAAGAAAAGTGACCGAACGTATCAAACCTTGACCAACGATTTCGATTACATTCGCGTCTGTTGCGACAATGGGGGAGCCTTTTTCATTCGATTCCTGAGCCTCCGTCGGTATCTCTCTTTCGTTGGTCACCACTAATGAGCATCGATAGGGTCGAGACACGTGCGGAATCGATCCCAAAGATCATGGGCATGGCTAGGGCGAGAACGATCTGGAGTGAAATGGGGACTCCGCCACTGAGCAGAGGAGCCAGATACCCAGCACCTACAAACTGTGAATCGCAGGTGGTTCGCATCCGGCGAGAGGCGGAGCGTATGCGCAGTGCGAAATTAACCCACTACACGGATAGACAGTTCAGTCACGTCTGACGTTGGCTCACATCGCTACACGTGCAGCTCGGTCAGCAGTTATCCAGAAAGAGACCAAAAGCACTTTGAGAGATACCAGTGACTATACCAAAAGCGATCAGACTGCCTTGAATCATGATCAAGCTGCCTCTCTGGGCGGCGGGCGAACATTCCGCATGATATGAGGGCACCGTCGACGTCTAACACAGATTCAACACGCAGCCACACGATGGGGGCTTAGGTTGGTGCACATTGAGTCCGTTTCCGAGACCAGTGACGATACGTACAACGACGAGGTGAGCGTGGCTGTAGGACGGCGCCGATCGTCTTTCGGCGGCCGAGTCGATCGCCAAGCCATAGGTTCGACAGGTCCCAGGCTTGATCATCTTGTCCATAGAACCTCATGTATCCCTATGCGATGCCCTGGCTGTGGGACGCTAAGGTATTGCAACGGCGAGTCCTCGAGTACCTGCATTAGTATGTTTTAGTTACTCGAACTTTGACAGATCTGTCAAAAAGCTGATTGGAATATGCACAAAAAGGAGCGTAGTGCACTCAAAATATGGGCTGAGACTGCACCATCCACCGCACTGGGTATCCGAACGACGCGGTCCGATGTCTATGTCGCATTCTACGGCGAATGAAAGAAAAAGGCCTGAATAGCGGAAGGGTTGGTTCAGCTCGTCTTTGTGTCGATGCGAAGTGGATCGCCCACGTGTATCTGTAGTCAAAAAGAAATATGGACAACGCAATGTCGTAGGTGTTCTACCCTATCATCGTTGCTGCAGTTTTTCCAGTTGCTGAACGAGGAAATGATACCTCAGACAAAGTATCACCGCAGCAACCTGCCTCTGTCCCATCTGCCCACTCGGTATCCCATACCTTGGTCTGACAGCACCTTCTGATCTCGAAGAATTTGGCATCATGTCTGCAGGCGACCTTGTGCACGCGATTTCGAGGGTAAGTGTCGAGCTTGCTTGCTCTTCTTAAATCCGGTTAGCTGCTCTGCGTACCGTTTAGCTTGGCGTGCGGTGGTATAATGTGACAGCATGTTAGCTTAGCTTGGCATTTTGAGGGCGTGCTCGCCACATGATGTGATGAGGAGTGCGGCAGAACAACGGACGAGTGTCTTGCGGTAGACCTGGGATCAGTGTCACGGGCTTCCGAACGTGATGCCATCGAGACTTCCTTCAAGGTGGAACCCGAGGCCTGAGGTCTAATTAACGATTCGCCATCTCGTCTGCATACTAACCGGGTTGTGACCCGGCGGTTTAATTGCAGCGAAGCACCGCTGCATGCATACGCCGTGATAGGCCAAGAAAACCAAGGAGGGTGGTGTATGCACTCGAACGTGCCCCAATTTGAAATTGAATAGTTCGGATTCGCCCGACCGGAAACCTAATATGGCAAACGTCGGTGTGGGACACCGGACACCTCCCGCCCGTGCGATATAACAACAGTCATCTCGTTTAAAATGCTTAGCGAGTCCAGACTCCACGGGCACACGCGGGCTTGCTTATCCAGATTGCACGTCGGTGACGCACACTGTGGAAGTTGGAACAGATAAAATGACCTCTTTGCACGTCGAGAATGCATAGAACAGCAACCGTCGTTCACTATGTCGGATTCTCGCGTTTGGCTCGGTGAGTTCGTTATGTTCTCGCAGCGATCTCATACCTGCATTCGATAGTCACAGGAACTTCTTCAGGAATAGGTCAGGCTCTCGTTAGGGAGGTGATCACAGCCGGCGAACGCGTCGCCGCCATCACCCGCAAAGCCTCGGGTGTCTCCGCGCTCTCTGTGGTTTACCCGTACCGACAAACTCCTCGTTGTCGAATACGACGTCGGAAACCCTGCACACAGGGCCGAGTCACTCTTTGAGAACGTCCACAAGCACTTTGGCCGTGTCGACGTCGTCGTCAACAATGCCGGGTACGGCTTGAACAGTGTCGTCGAAGGCACCAGCGACGAAGACGCACGATACCAATTCGAAGTCAACTTCTGGGGCGCCGCGCGCATCAGTAGCGAGGTGAGCGTCTGACCTCGTGTATCCGAGTGACCAGTTCGCATACGTACATCTCCAGGCCGTAAAATACTTCCGCGAAAATATCTCCTCGGCAGGCGGTTTCAAGGCGGACCCCACCCTCGTTTTCTGCGATGCAAACAAGTTCGGTACGTCCTTGGCAGTTTCTCGTTAGACATCTGAAATTTTCTGAATGCACCTCACATTCACAGCTCTGGAGGGATTCAGCGAGGGTCTTCACAAGGAGCTCCTCCCAGAATGGAACATCAAAGTAATCACCATCCAGCCCGGGATAGTGAAGACGGACTGGGTTAAGAGCAACATGATCGAACGTCCGTTGCCCCCCGCCTACGACTCTCCAGACAGCCCTCCCAACAAAATGCGTGATCTTTTTAAAAACATACAGTACACGAATGACCCCAACAAGCGTACGTTTCCGCTCTCCTTGATTGATTGGTTGTATCTTGTCGACTGACGATCACATCGTCATTGAATAATATAGTCAGCCGTGCACTCATCAGCATCTCCCGGGAAGCCAATCCCCCGTTGAGATTGCCTCTGGGCACCGACTCCCAGTACATCATCCTCAACAAGCTCGCAGAACTCAAAAAGGATATCGAGCAATGGGATCGACTGACGGTGTCCTCGGTTGCGGACGACGTTGACCCTGACTATTTCAAGAAGATTGACTCGGTGGTGTTTGAGAGGTCTTAGGAACACTGTTAGTGCTATGAACATTGACACTACCCGAAGCGTGTGGTACTATGTACTGCAATAAAATCTGATACATTTTGTTTACAAATATGTCCTTGTTCTGATCGTGAGTTTGGTATGTGGATCATAAATTCACCATGTCATCCAATCGTCCGAGCACAAAACATCAATCGCTCAGATCGGCCCTATATAGCATCATATCCCTACTTGCACCTCCAGTTCATACACCGATCGACAGTGTGGTCATCCCTGTCAGAGCATCCTAGTCCTCTTTCCACTCTAAATCGTTAACGAATGCACGCGTATCCGTGGTCGCGCCGACGCCTTGCTGTGTCATCCGGTTGTGTGACCGTCGGACCGCACTAGACATGAATGTTACATACTTGAACGAAAAAAAGGGATCCTAAACACGTACTTGAACGCCTCGACAGACTTATAAACTGGCGTACCAACGACCAGCGCAACCACCGTCAGCGCCGAGAAGCAGATGGATGCGCCGAGCGCCACTGGGAAGAGTGCCACCCCCGCCGCGGTGTAGCCGAGAAACATCAGAGCGCGGTCCCAGTGCCGAACGCCAGGTGGCAGCGTGTCTCCGATCCACATGAGGTCCTCTTCCGACAGCTCCCCTTCGACAGCTTTGATCGTCTTTTCCAGCATGGTGGTCACGTCGGCTGTAAGGAGAGCATAACTTGAGTCAGCAGCACAAGCTGAAAGCTACTAACAGGCAGCATACACTTGGTGGGGGTATTGACGCGCCACGGCCATGTCTCCTTCGCACTTCCGCCGCGTATAGATTGTTGGAGCGACTCTGCGACGACGGGCATCAGTTCCAACATTCGTTGATGACAACACATTAAACGCGTCACTGTTTAGAGCTAAATTACGCAGCGCGCATGCGGGTCCCATCACTCTTGAAGCCGGTCGGGGTCTTGAACTTTTTGTGGAACCATCTGAGCTGGGGGAGATGAGCTTGGTGCTGAAGGTTGGGTAGGTTAATAACTTATGTACTTCTCTGGGAGAATCATCCTAATGATCTCGGGTATGCGAGGTTTGATGATCTTCGCTCCTTCCGCTGCAGTTACAAGTTATCAGAGAAAATTCTCAGTATGATGAAACGACACTTACACGTCTGAGCCAACGCAGTCAGTATCGTCACCCCTGTCTTCTGGAACTTCCAATCGTCCTGCAGGAGTTTCAGACTCTCCTTGACAAGCTCTTGAGTGCAGGTATTGGACGGGTTCACTAGTATGCTTCAGTTAAGATGAATCACTGTCGCCACCCTTATCCATACCAGAGTTTCTGTCCTGATAAAGCAGTACAGACAGGATGTTCCCCAGTTGGTCCTTCCCTGCCTTCCTTCCTAGAACCTCCATCATGTTGTCTTTCATTACGCGCTTGCGCAAGTCGCCTGAATCAGTAAATCATTTTATCCTCAACAATCATGGGTGGAGCATTACTGTATTGCATGAGCTGTACAAAAATCGTGAGCCCTTCGACTTGACCCATAGCATCGTCAAAGTAGTCCAGCTGTAGCATGCCAACGATGTATTTTGGAAGGTGTTTGTTTCCATCTATTACCTTCTTCATGCCATCTGGTCTCGTTTTGAGCCGCGCAGTCCCCCAACGATGCCATTCCACCCACCGTATTTCAAACAAGTAGCCAGAGCGTATGCAGCGAGCAGTGCGCTATCCTTGTGTCGCAGCTGATCAACAAATATATCCATCAGGCCGATCTCACAAAGATAAGTTCGGATGACAGGTGCTGGTGAACGATCAATAGGTACCCTTTGTTCTTTAAAACTAAACTCACTCTCGCATAGCTTCAGGAGGGTCATTATCATGGTGGTACGCACTCCAGGATTCCCCTTCTGAGCAACCTTTGTCAATTTCGATAAGCTTTTCCTGTTCTTCCTCGAGTTGCGCTGCATCTAATTCAATGTGTGTCATGATCAAGTCTGGGCAGAGATAGCACCAAGGAGTTCACTTACTGAGTCCCAGGATGGAAGTCAACCCAGGGACCGTGCCACTGTCTCGTTTGTCTACCAAAGTGTGTATATTGAAGTTCGTGCGGACCAAGGTGCTAGCGAGATTTTCTGGAAAACGTGCATCGGGAAGAGACAGGTTTCCTTAAACACCAATTTAAACAAGGAAATAAGACTCCAAAAAAAATACGGCCTACGTGGCTCATTGGGACCGTGAAGGGTAAACCATATTTCGACAGCGAGAGGGCCGATTGTTCCGCCACGCTTCTTCGCCAGTTCGCGGATCCTAGGTTCCACGAAAGAGAATACCGTGTCGGCTGTCGTCATGTTAGCACCGGTCTGAACTTGAGCTCGTCAGGGATGTTTAGGAATATATATACCTTTTGGGATTCGTGCAAGGGTCAACACCATGCGGAGTGCAGCAATCAAGAATGGTGGGTCTGGAACGAACTGTAGATTAGTTTAGTCTAGATCAAAGGTGTCGTCCTTACGGTTGACCGCCAATAATCGGCCAGTCTCGACACTTCGGATTTCGGGTATCTTTCCGCGAGCTTTGGGATTATAGAACTTACTGAATCGCAGCATGAACAGTAACCTGTCAAGGCACTCTGTTGCAAACAACCGTTGTCGACCCAACGAGTTCACCAGCTCTTGCGCGTCCATGCTGCCGAACAGATCTGTCTCCCAGAAATGTTCATCCAGCTCCGTGTCTTCGAGTGTTTCATACATCATAGATATGTCGAAGCCTCTTCCCCGTGTTGCTAATGGCTTATACCCGTTTGCATACAAAATTGAAGCATGAACTTTTTGGTGGGGCATGATGAGACGTGGCTCCGACCGATGCATGCTACCGAGTGCCAAGTTAACAATAAGGAATAGTATAACTGGTGCAAGCCTCACCGCAGAGCATCTCTACCCGGACCACCATGGGGTACTTGTTGCTTTATGGCAATGTATTCGGCAATGCGCCAAAAAGTACTCATTGAATTACAGGTGCCAAAGTCAATATCATCCGGCCCCCAGGTAACATCTGTCGAGCGCAATACGAGACCGCGTTCAGCGGCTTCTCGATACATCCATAACAGCGATATGTTCCCGGCTTGATAAATCTTGCCAGGCTTATCCTTACCACCTCTAAAGGAAACTCGTGAGTGTGATGAGTACAGTTCCGGAAGTGGTACCCACACGTCTGAATGACTACCAGGGAACCAGACTTCCTTGACTCGGTCGCCAGACTGGTTGTCGCCAGATGTATCAACACGTCGAATGTCAAGGGCGTCCTCAGCAGAGTTGAAACTCGTTTCGCGAAAATACTCTGGTATGAATTTGACCCTACGCTCGTCCAGAGCAAGTGCGTGTCGGATGAAGCTCGCAGGTGAAGACATTGGAAGCGAGACGTCTTCTCTTGAAAGTCCTACGGAGGAAACCGCATCCCTAAACAAGACCAGTATCGGGCATAGTTCGAGATTTCCATACTCCGATGAAATGGACTGCCAGGTCGTCCCAACAAAATCTTTTCTTGAATTTCCTAGTGAAATGCCTCGCTTCGGGCTTCCCTGGTCGAATTGCTTCATAGTATTCGTAAGCCCTACCGTATCCTCAACGTTAGGTATGTTCGAGAAGCCGGCCAGCTACTCACATGGCAACCTGTCTCTCCGTTCGTGTCCTTATTAACCCAACCTACAGACGTGTTCAGATTCACAACATGACGAGGCAACCGGTTCGTCTCATACCTCATGTATCATCCCCGCGAGAGCCCAGACTTGATATGCGCCTCGAGAGAACCCTGAGACAGGATTATCAACTACACAGACTGTGAAGAGAATCCCGACGTACCAAAGAGGAATATGCGATCCCCTTGTTCATACTTTTCTGCTAGCCAGCCATATGCGTCTTTGATGTTTTTGTCTACACTCCTGTCGTGGAAAAGCGGGTTTTAATGCAAGGGATATGTATATGATAAGAAAGGCAAACCATGCAACCGCATGTCGAATGTGTCGGAGACCGCTTCCTTCATACGGTCTACAAGGGCTTGCGATTTTGTACTCGTCCCAATTCCGCTGGAATAATACGCAAGCTGCCTTTTCGTGGTCGTTTTCAGATCAATAGCGTCGAATAGCTTCACCACATTAGTATTCTAACCATTGGAATGAGCTCAGAAAGAGAGACTAGACAAACACTCCGACCGAATTGGTTTGACGTGCCGTCAATGCAGACGACGAGGTTCTTTCCAGTCGGGGCATCCTCGACACCAGGTGTGGCGGGGGTATCAGTAGTTTCTGTGGCCATGACTCTAGGAGCTGGGTCGAGGTGTGGAACGCAGGTTGGCGAGGAAAGGTAGCAGACGGCCTGTCGTGTAGCATATATGTGGGTTGTAATGACTAGAAATGTTTCCACAGCTTCAGGCCGCGGAAGACGACCAAAATTAAATGAACTGACGGCAACCTGCGAGGCCCGGATCGGTTTGCCGCTAAGCGCTAAGCGCCCATGTGCATGACTCACTGCCCACAAAGTTATGGTAAGTCACAGCACTGTGCAATTGACGTGAGCGTGTTATTTTCCGGATAAAATGAAAGCATAACGAGTCTAGAGAATCCTTTATCCACTAGTATCACCGATTCGGTGACTTTGCGCTGTGAGTCAATCCTTCGACTCCCATTTCTGCCAGTGCTCTCATACTTGACGAAGGACGTTCGTCTAATTATTATACTGTGAGGTCATGGTCAAAGTGACGCCTAGTACATTGGCATATGCTGTGACTCGACAAAACCAAGTTTATCGAAAGCTAGCGCAGTATTCCACTCGCTTCCATCCCGGGTCATCAACTTTTTTGTCTCCCTTCGGATTGGACCATTGATCACGAATACGAGGCCCCGGGAAAGTGTCCTGTGAGTCTGATCATCCAAGTCAGCATCACGCGCACGTTTTCTGGATATTATGGTTTATTGTAGCCACCGCGTAGTAAGTATACCAACTGCCGTTTGACAAATTAGGTGATTAGAAGATATGATGAAAACATATGTACGATGATGAATAAAGTTCGTGCGCAGGTCGTCGAACAATCGAGAAAGCCTTGATAACCCGCCTGGCTCGATCGCGTTGCCAGGTATTTGCTCGACCGAGCCTACACCTTCCCTTGCCCCCCTGCCTTCCTTCCTATTTCCAGCCTGGGTTCAGATATGCAGCGCGATACCGTCCTCAGCCCTGTCAATGCATCCTAATAAATCCGCGGCTGTGAGTCTCCCGATTGCGTGACTGTCGGCCCACACTAAACATGTGTTCACATCAGTGTCACCATACTTGACGAAAAATAAGGATCTTGTGAAATCACGACAGACAGATAAATCGGCGCGCCAACGGCCAGCACAACCACCGACAGCGCCGAGAAGCCGATGGATGCGCCAAGCGCGACCGGGAAGAGTGCCGTCCCCACGGCGGTGTACCCAAGAAACATGAAAGCGCGGTCCCAGTGCTGAACGCTGGGTGGCAGCGTATTTCTGATCACCTCTTCCGGCATCTCTCCGTCGACAACCTCGATCATCTTTGACAACATGATGGCCACATCAGCTGTAAGGAATATATTATAGTATACAATACTTGAGTCAATGACACGTGATGAAAGAAGGGATAACAATCGGCTTACATTTAGTGGGAGTGTAGACGTGCCACGGCGCTGTCTCCTTCTCGGCGATAGGTGTTTGGGAAATATGTATATTCCTCAAATCGCGGTATTGCTCAGTGTCGCGTATAGATTACTGCAGTGACTCTGCAAAGGCGCGCATCAGATTCAATGTTCATTCAAGACAACAAATGATACGTTCTGATTAGAGCTAAATTGTGTAGCGCGCACGTGGGTCCCATAAGGCTTGAAGCCAGTCGGAGTCTCAGAGTTTTTGCAGGTTCGGTAGTCGTCGCTACTGGAGCCGCGGGACTGAGACCTTCGCTGACGAAGGTTGGCAACATGGGAGACGAGCTTGGCAGCGAGGGCTGGATGTGTTGATAATTCTCCGGGAGAATCATCTCTATGATTCTGGGTATGCGAGGTTGGACGATTTCTGCTCCGTCCGCTGCAATGATAAAACATCAGAGAAAGCTCCCCGCAAGTTGATACCAGCGATACTTACGCTTATGAGCCAACTCAGTCAGCATCGTAACCCCTGTCTTTTGGGTCTTCCAGTCAGCGTTCCGTAGCAGTTTCATACTCGTTGTGACAAGCTCTTGAGCATTCGTATACGACGGGTCGGCTGCGATACCTCAGCAACGAACTACTACTTCAAGTTGTCGACATCCCTTTACGTACTAGAGTTCTGGTCATTGTGACGCAAATCAGATAGGCTGTTCTTCGGTTGGCTCTTCCCTGCCTGCTTTCCTAGATCTTGCTTCATGTCGTGTCTCATTTCGCCTTGATATAGGTGACCTGGCTCAGGTAAATCAGCATGTTGAGCGAAAACGACCAATCATTGGTAAAACATTACTGTTGTTGCAAAAGGTATGCCAGTGCGAAAATGTGAATGCTTCGACTTGACCTAATATAGCATCGTCAAAACAGGCTAACAGTTGGAGAGGGGCGACCCGAAGGATGATCCTGTAGCGGGAGGGGAGACTTGAAGGACTATTTATCGCTTGAAAGACTATACACAGCCTTACGCGGTCAGCGCCACCACGCATGCTCTGGTCAGGGGTACATACAAGCTAGTCTGGTTACAAGCACCCCAAAAAAGGTTACATAATCGCCTTGGCAGCCTTCTTGATCTCATCCCGCTCAAGTTCCCTCCAAGAATTACTCTACCGTCATGTCCACCGACAGCATACAAACATATTGAACCGAACTCCTTGTCCAAGCCCAATAAGTCGGCACGCTCAAGTTTGGCCCCTCAAATCAGGACGGTACGGTCGCCCTCCACCGCGATCGCATGACCAGCTTAGTTGTTCTCTCGACCCTCTGGCAGGATCGACACGACGAGCGGCCAAGTCGTATGGTTGGTGAGTATCTTTTCGTCTGGTTGTTTTGGTGCGATGCAAACGTGCGGACGGCGTTTTTAGCTACGGCTATGATTCCGACCGTGACGTTCGGGGACGCGATCGAGGCGTTCAATGGTCTGTGCGACGAACGTGGCGGCGACATTGAAGTAGATTGTGGATCTCTCGGCGGAGTTGTCCTCGCGCGATCATATTCGGGGGGACCATATCCAAGAGGTGCGTCATATGCGTGGTCTCTTGGGGCGGACCTAAAGATTGAATCTTTTGCAGGTCGTGCGCGGGTTCCGGGACAAGGTTAAGACGGTTCCCGGTATGTCTTACGTCTTATCTTTTGCCTCCACCCCCCGCTAACCCGTTCGCAGCTTCAATCGGGTGCCCCAGTACGTCGAGTGGGAGCTCAATGTCGAACCCATCACACCAAAGGACTTCGTCGGTCCCGGCCCTTACCCCACTCAGCTTGCGCCTCAGTCATCGTTAGTCTCTCATCAGCCCTCACAAATGTTCTGACTAGCCTCTTCAGCGCTCAATCGTCCGTTCGATTCACCGCTTCACGACCACGCCTTCCTCAGCTGCACCACTTACTTGATGCGTGCGCTGTCCCTATCAAGCACTTCCCTTGCGTTCGATTTCCTCAGTGGTTCGCTGGCCCAGGCGTCAAACCTCCCTTGCTCCACGCTCCTCCTCGAGGACATCGAAGAATGCCGCCGGCAGAGAGCCAGGAAGAAAAGGAAGGCAAACTTGGTGCCCTAGGCGGTCCGTATCCCGTTTTGCAACGCGATGGCATTTTACGACGCGGGCGAGGCGTACGCACTAAAGGCTCGTGTGAAGCGTGCACTACAGTGGTGTCTCCGGCAGGTGTCTTCGCGTGCGCAGGGATACGGGAGGAGGGTGTTGCGGATGCTCTGACGCGGTCGGGGGAAGACATATCGGCACCGACGGAGGGCGAGGTGGGTGGGAGACATTTGGTGGTGGGGTGACGGCTGCGAAGACAGCTTCGGAGAGTTCGGGGCGGTAGTTTGAGGCGTTGAAGAGGATCTCATCTTTGTTATATCCTCGATCGCTCCTCTTTGATGCTTGTCCTGAAAGCTTCGGCTGAACAACTAAAGCCCGTTTGCACTAAGCAAAGGCCACTCTCTAAACTCGCCTTGGTGAACTATCATCCAAGTCGCGTCGAAAATACCACGACCAAATAGCGACGACACGCCGCGCGCATAAATGCGAGCAAGAATGGGATGGTATGTGGGGTTGTAGTGAATCAGCCAGTGACCTGGAAATCGCAGCAAAGTAAAGTCGACTCACAAGTCTCCCGGGAGTCACCACCGCAAAAGATCAGGTTGCTGCCCTTGTGTTGCGATCGTGGCTACTTCTTCCAGCATGCCCGAAATTTATTTCTCCCGCTCGATATGTAAAAAGGGATACCAACCTACATGATGCATCCATACCAGGGTTCTGCATCACCGATCGTTTTTCACTTCCGTGCTTGTACAATGTTCAACACACCTCATACCGGTGGTTCCATCTTCAGAATGATCGACGTCGTTGAAGGGAAGATGGTATGTGAAAATGCGCGTGTATGGTGAGCGCGTGTAGAGTCTGAGCGGGGCGATGTGCCCAGTCATGGTGTTCAAGGGTCAGTACATCATCTGAAAGAGGATTAACGAGCGGGTACGATGGGGAAGAATCGCTTTTTCGGTACGCCAGTCGGAGTTGGTCTACATTCAGGGAATGAGGAGAACATTGGACGAAAAAATGTCCAAACAAGATGAGAGGAACCGACCTCGAAATCCTTGATCACGACCCAGACATTCTCTTTGCACTTCAACCAGAACCAGTATGATTAATCGAAATCGTTGCTCAAGAATCGATATATTCTGTTGCTTTTCTTGCTGATGGAGAGCATGTCGTGGCCGGGGGAAGGGAAATGAAGATTCAACGATGGTGAGTGAAGGATGAAAAGGTGGGGAAGCCATTGGGCGCTGGAGAACTTGTTTTTGACCTGGCAGTTGCGCAAGATGGCAGGTGGATTGTGTGCGGGATGAGGAGTGATCGAGTGATCGTCTGTGATGCGAAAACCCAAGAAAAGGTGACGGAATTCAAAGGACACAACAAGGTGGTGAATGCGGTGGACATTTCAGCAGATGGGATGAAAATCGCGGCAGGATCGACTGACAATACGCTCTCGACTTCATTCTCAACAAACCCCTCGCTTGCGCGAGGCTCGAGCGACTCGAACCGCCTCTTGTCCGAAGACGGTGACATTCACTGTCTCGACGTGTCCACCAAGAACACGGTCGCGAAATGGCGCATCCACAGCGACAAGAATAAAAGCTGTATCGCACTGGCATGCAACGACACAACCGTCGCAGCCTCCGCTAATTGTGGGACAGTAGTACGACACATCAACAAATTGGGACCGTCATCCACCACTCCTACTTCATCCGGTCCACGGCCATCTCCCCCAAGCGGAACCATTTCGACTGCTGGAGACGAGATAACCACCCTGACAGATGTCTGTAACATTCTTCCCTCAACCTATCGCAAAAATGTGAGTAATCATACTCGTATAGGATCCCGTCCTTATCAATATGTCTTTAACCGCTCCAGTACGCTTGGAGCAAGAAATCCCCCGCTTGAAGATCGAAAAACCGGATATTTACGACGTGGTTATGGCCCTCCGTGCTAGAGACGCTCGTCAAAGTGTGCTTATTATCTGAATGACTTCGCTGTGTTGATATTCATCTCCACCAGAGGACGATATTTCGAACCTCGAGAAAACTACCCAAGAACTCCGTGCCCAGCTTGCTACGGCCAACGAGGAGAAACAGTGCCCCAATGAAAGCTCAAGTGCGTTCTCTGCCCTTTCCACCCCACTTCGATGACAATCCCGTAATTAGATCGCAAGATCACTCATCTCGATGAATCGGGCAAGGAACTCCGCGGCGTGTTTGTAGCATCTCAAGACTCACTCGGTCAATTAACCCAGACTATCAGGGCACTACGTGCTAACCTTGATCTACCCGAAAAGAACTCAGGTGCGTTTTGAACCATCCCCACTGACGGTTCTCTGACTCCTTTTCAGTTTTCGTTGCGCAAAAAACAGATGAGCTCGAGCTATTTGTCCAAGAACGGTAACCGATTCGCTACATGCGAATGTGCCCTCCGTGAATGCGACAAAAAGTATGAATGCGAAACACTGTACGCCGACGGTCGCATATATGATGCTGCGCAGCATATTGCGAACGTCATGACCGGGGATCTGGGGCATAATGAACCAGTCGTCCATTGGCTGAAAGGTGAGCTGGTACATCTTGTCCGTATATTCATTCCCTATCACCAGAATTCATACACCGATGTATATAAAGGCTTCACCAGATCGCAGACGAGGCATCAAGTTCCCAGAAACATGCAGAGGCTCTTTCAGCTTACTCCACTGTCTTGTTTCCCACTCCCTCGCCTCCGGAAGGTGCGCTGATGGGATAGGCGAGAATGGTGCTCGTTCGTCACTCAGCGAGTGAGGCATGTGCCGTGAAATGGTATGGCTGATTTCGTCTTTGAGAACTGCATGATAATTCTCGTTTCATTCAGCTAAAGCTTCCCATGTTTCGTGTTTATCTGGTGGTATGGAATGTTCTTGAAGGCGACGATCGTCTGGTAGAGGCAGTTGAATGTTTCCGAATGATGAAAGATGGGGTATTAGAGGAGACAAGCACCCTCGAGGAGCGACGGCAGTGGGAACTCGGCGAGTAATTTCATTCGCCACTTGGAGACTAATCTGAAGATCTCTCCAGATTTTCGACAACGGTGTAGCATAAAACTGGAAAAAGGGGGTGCATGGATTTAAAGAATCATGATGTGGCCATCGAATCCTACTCAAATGCACTCTCACTTCACCCCACGAATATCAGGCGCGAGTAGGCTTCTTGGAGGATCAACTCATAAATGCCACCCAGGTAGATTGATCTGCACAGCACACCGAGTTGACGGCGCTGACTCAGTAACTGTACAATCAGATCACTGAACGCAACCCATCGAACTATGAGGGGTACGAAAGGAAACATGCGGTATTACATGGCCTAGGGCGTTGCACAGATGGATTCGACGCATTCGAGATGATGCTGTCGAGGATGGAGAATTCTTGACCCACAAGTTCAGCGTGAGTCGCTCTCATTCATGTTGCGCAGACGATATGGACTGATTTTGCATCGACAGACATGCAGGGCTACTATCTCGACACGACTCCACTCATTCACCAGGTCGTTGAGCAGACCATCCAAGACATACCGCGAGTACTGGTTAATACTGGCACCGCCGGTCGTCTCCGTGATAAGGAAATGCAAGCGCTCATATATTCAATTAGTTACGGTCTTCCATGATTATTCGTGATCAGCCTGACCGCGCACGCATCAAGAGGGAGGTCGAGAAGTTTTATGAATATGTGATGTTCTCGCACAGATGGTAACCGCTCGAGCCATCGTTCCAAATGGTCGAGAATACGTGCTGTGTTAACCAGAACGACAAGGGAGTTCAGAAATAATCAATTGTTGCCATGTTCCAGTGGTATCGTCATGCGGCACTGGCAGTTGTCCATCTTCTCGGGGTTCTCTCGGAATCCCAGAAGCCTGAGGCTCTGTGGAAGAGCATCTGGAGCACGCGCGGGTGGACATACCAGGAGTGCGTCGAGTCGAAGGTCGTACAATTCCATACGAAAGATTGAAAGCCATACCTTGGTCTGGATATATTCAATCACAACGAACCACCTATTATCCTCGAAGAGATGGAACGGGCAACCGAGTTTGCTACTCGGGCCCGGGCCCTTGCCACACTTCAGCCGGGGCTGACGAGGGTGCGCGAGAAGCTCTACCTCGCATCGAACCGCCAAACGATGCGGAAGGAAGATGTCGCGTACTCATTGTTCCGTATCTTCCATGTCACCCTCCCAGCCATATACGGCGAGGGTAACCAAGCAGTCGGTCGTCTCTTGGAACACATTCTCACACGGTCCGATAATGTGACGATTCTCGCTTGGACTGGGATCTCGGGCAGTAACCACAGCTACCTCCCTTTGGGCCTCACTGTTCACATGTCCCCCAACCGATCGAAGCTACTGAGATGGAGAGGATGACCATGGCGTTGCGGTCGTCGCTGCCTGATCCCTCCTTATCTCATCGGCTGTACGAGCAGCTATATAATCTCCCGCCTCTGTCGCTGATCGCTGGCCGACAGCGACTTTCCGGTCTCGTTTTCCCTCTCAACACACCCGAACGTCTCCCAGAACATGATTCCGACGCTTCCTGTCTATCGCGCGATAACATTCACTCTTCAAGGTGAAGTGCGAATCAAGACCGAGGACAACTTGATAGAGATGGAGGGTTTGATGCTCATTCATCCGTGGATCAGCCCGCTTATCGACCAGGACTTGGATTTCTCGGGCATCACCTCTCAATTCTATCTTGCTGCTCGTGCGCTGCGTCTTGTCGTTCGGCTCAAACAGCCGTTTGGTGCGCTGTTGCTCGCCTCGCAGAGTCGCGTGGAGTACAAACATGTCGCGACGAGCAGTTTTATCAAGGTTCAGATCAGGGCAGAGACGCCGTTGGAGGAGTTGAAGGATAGCGCGCTTACGGTCGACGTGCAGTAGTCGTAGGTTGTTAATAGCTAAGCCTTCATATTCTCCTCTGGACCAATTTGAAGTACGGAACACCTTTCAAGCAACATCTTTGTCATCATGACTGTACGGTGTCGATATGTTTTTTTCTTTATTTCGTTTTACCTTGGTCTCCTGCGTGAGGGTGGATCAGCGTGCACGTGTATGCCAGGCGATTCAGGCGTTCGGACCAGACATTCTCCTTGTGCTACTCAAACCTGACACAGTATGTTTTCCAAGTTGCGCTCAAGGAAGAGGAATGGTGAGTAGTGCGTAGGCAAGGCCATCGATGAACGGCGCTGACGGGAGCAACAGAGCCCAGTATGGCGGACAGCCCACTTTCAAGTTCCTTGCACGGTGGTCAACAGGTGCGACCATCAGCGACCAACCAAAGAGAGGTACTGGTGGATCATTGCCTATTACAGTAGGGTTTCTTGTGAGTGGCGTTCAACTTGCTTCAGGTACGACCGCGACTCCCTCATGCAGTCTATGGAACCTTTGCAGAGTCAGGCAGTACATGTGGAAGCCGAAGAAGCTCAGGATTCCATTAAAACTCTCATTGAAAACTTCACGGAACAAAGGGAGATGATCGAAAACGGAGAGTGCCGGACTTTGGCCTTTGGCCAAAGTCCTTTGTCTGTGTGCGAAGAGGGACGCTCGGGCGGTCATGCCTGCTTGCTCGTCTGTCGGGACACCCCTCTCCGAGGATCGGGGTCGGGCCATTGCGCGTGCGATGTGCAGTCCGAGTAGGGGCAGGTAAGGGAGCAGTGGGTAGCGGTTTCGAGCCTGCGAAAGCTCTCATCAGGGGGCTTCGCCGCTACCCCGACCGCTGCCCATCCGAGTCCGTTTAGGGTTCAGCCACCAATCTTAAGCCCTATCGAGGGAGTTGGCCAGACTCGCAGAGGCGACTGAGGCGATACGAGGGCGCGACCCCGGATAGATTGGTCACATGGTGGGATGTACGAGTGGGGAGGAGGGAGGCTTCCTGCTCGAATGAGAGAATAAGAGAGAGAGAGAAAAGGGGGGGAATCCGACAGGTGGTGCGGGCACACGAGGACTTGGGCGCTGCCATGCGGTCCCCACGTTGGGATCATTCCAATGTGGGATCGCTCTTCGCCATCCGTCGACAGGATTCTATGAAGCGACACAGAAACTGTACAAGGTCAGCTGTGATTCGATCGGAAAGCCTCCGAAGTTGCCGAAAGAGACCTTGCAGATAGACACGTCGTCAATGCCGCCACCTTTGGAGATTCCCAGACTTTGCCCGGGTGCCCCCTTCTTCACGTTGGCGACGGCAAGAAAGATCGAGCGACTTCAGGACATTAAGTACCCCCAAGGTGTTGGAGGTCCTAGGGAGGACCTCAACGAGGGCGCAAAGGACGGCAAATTTAGGTACCCAAGATATTAGTACTGTTCTTGTAATTTGTGCTCAGCTTCTTGCAGGTATGACCGCGACTTCCTCATGCAGTTTATGCAACTGTGCAAGGAGAAGCCGCCTACTAATCTTCTATCGCTTGTCATCCTGGGTATCGAACCCGTGAATACGTCTGACTCGTGGTGATTCACAACATCGTCTCCAGCCCGCAAGCGCGATACGCCCGACCGCTGGTAAAAGATCTGTCTGCCTCGGGATTTCAGGCGTCAAGCCAGATGCTACGCTCTAGTCCGTTCCCCTCGAGATGTCCGCCAATCGCTGGATCGCTACGAGTATCGTTCGCGAGCCTGCGGCCGACACCGAATCACCTAAACTCGTAGATCGCAAGGTCAGGGCCCTCCTGCACAAGCTTACCTGGCATGGAGAAATTCGACTCCATCTCCGACCAAATCATCGCTTGGGAAAACAAGAGCGAAAACGAAAATGATGACCGCACGCTCATCCAGGTCGTCAGACTGCCGCGTGTTCGTGCGTGCCTCTGCCGCAAGACGATGGAACAGACCAAGTCCCAAGGTCGAGGATTACGGTATCATGAACGCGGAGGGTAAGCCTATTGTTGGTGGTCAGCTCTTCAGAAAGTACCTCCTCGATCGTTGTCGAGTGGACTTTGAGCGTAGTTGGGTTTCTAAAGAAACAACCAATTTGGACAAATATTATGGTGCTCAAAGCGCCAGACGTCGCAGCGTCAGTCTCGTCAAGTTTATGGGTGAACTCTTCAAGTTTCAGGTGCTCACGGAACGTACCGTGCACAAGTGTGTCAAGAAGTTCCTGGTCAGCTCTGACAGCCATCGGAAGGAAAAGATCGAGAATCTGTGCCAGTTTGTGAAAACAGCTGGTCAGCAACTTGATGTACCCAAGGCAAGGGCACGTATGAAGGTGTACTTTACGCGGATTGAGGAGCTTTGCAAGAGCCCCGACGTCAGCCCACGTATGCAGTTCATGATTCAGGTAATGTCTGATTTTCGAATGCCGGCGTGCTCCTCCTTATCTGTTTTCAGGATGTCATCGAGCTCCGTGATCGGAAATGGGCGGCGCGCGGTAGGTCATACGTACAACTTTTTCTGCTGTCCATCATGAAACCGTATGTGCTTTGGGGAATTTTCTTGTTTTTCGACCTCTTACAGCGCTTTGATACATAAGTTGCGAGACGCCGGAGCCCTGCTGCATCAGCCTTGAACCTCGGAAGCCATGTCTTTACTGCATTGCAAACACATCAGCAACTTTGGATGAGGGGCATCACAACAACTACGCACCGAATGGAAATGGATCGCACAGCGCGACTACCTCGATTGCTATTGTTTAGAATACTAGTGCTAGAAGCATTGTCAATGAAATGTTTTGGAAGTCTCCTAAGTTTTCGGGCAGGTTTGCATATGTTCAAATCGCTGCTCACACCTTCAGGGAGCATTGGAAAAATAAGGAAAAATAGGTACGATTAGAACATGACAGGTTACACGGGCCAATACACTTGCCCTGATAGTATTGCTGTTTCATCACACAAAATATATTCACTACAATCAAACGAAAAAAAAAGTGTTCCATGGAATGTTAACAGCACTAGGGCGCGTGTAGGAGCGACTCCACAACGTGCATGATCGCGCACGTTGTGTGGTAGCTTCTGCACGCTGGGGCGGGAGGACGGGACGAGGACGGGGACGAGGACGGGGGACGGCGGGAACGGGGGCGGGTTACGACTCTTCGTCGTGTGGTGGACTCGCGGTCGTGGTCGACATCGCGTTGCGGGCGGCAGAGTCGCCGTCGTCGTGTGGTGTGCCGTGTAGGAGCGTGCATGTGGTCGCTTCTGCACACTGCCAGTGAGGCGAAAGACCGTCGGACGGGAGAGAACGGGGGCAGGGACTCAACTCGTCGTCGTGGACTTGCGGTCGTTGTCGACATCGCGTCGCGGGCGTCGTCATCGTTGCCATGTCGACATCGTGTCGTGATCGTTGTGATCATTGTGTCGTCTATGAGATCGACCTGTTTAGATCTGCGAGGTCCTCGAGACGCTGAAAGCGACGAGACAACGAGTTCCCGAGTTCGTTCAGCAAGGACGGCATGTCCATGTTAGAATAGTCAGGATGACTGTGGCCTCGCCAAACATCCACGGCAGACTCGAGCATTCATATTGACTCGTGTATATCAGCAAGCGCGCCTTTCCGTGCGAACCGCCGAGATAACAGCACCCCAAGGACAAAGATGAATGTAGGTCGGTCAGGATTCTGGTCTGACATGTTCTGTAGCTGGTTCCGCGCCCACTCTATGGTATCGTCTTCATTTTCTTGCTCTGCCTGTGACGATCCACCATTTCCTGCCTCCACCAACGCTGGAGCTTTGGCCATTTGCAATGCGAACTGCCCTGCTCGGTGTGAATAACTTTCTGCCGCCGAGACCTCTATCACTCCTGCCAGTAAATCCTCTGCTTCTTCCCTGTCAAATTCGATCCCTCGCCTCTGGAAGCGCGCAAGTAGCGCATCACCAAGTTCCAGTACCGTTGTGCAATGATCCGGATGATCTGTGCTCCGAAGTCGTAGAGCATTAGGTTGAACAGAACAGCTGAGCGAGTAAGGTCATCTATCGGGCAGATCTCCTGAACACGCCGGAATGTCTGGACGGCTGCGTCTAGATCCTTTTGGTCCTGCCGCTGGCGGTAATTCGGGAGAGCACGATGTCCCTCGTCCGTCAGCTGTTCCAGCGCGTCCATTTCGCGTGACTCCGGTAGCTGTTTCCCGCAGTTCAGAAAATGACTGCAGCGCCATGAATAATCTGCTTACGTCGAGTTTGGGACATGATTCACTCGTGCCACAAATGCGTCGCTCCGTGATGATACGAAGGGACGAACACGACGGTAATATATCATCCTCCTGCGCTGTAAGGTCGGTGACTACGAGGGGATGTCAAGGAGTGTGTGGTAGACAAAGGAGTTGCTCACACTGAGGGTGTTCATTCTGAAAAACCTTTCCTACAGTACTCTTGAATCGACGAAGCAATTCTCCGTTTCCTAGCCTCGGTCCAAGCTCGAACGATGCGTAGACACTGAATGAAATAGAAGATGATCGATCTGATGGCCTTTGGCAGCAATTGAATGAAAGGAACAGAGATTCGGCAAGTGATGACGCACAAGAGGATTTCTTCATCCCATTCTACGGCGTCCTTCGCTGTCGACACGGGTTTGTTGGATGTTTGCATGGTCCTTCTATCGACTTCCACAACATTATGAAAGCCTGCTGGCATGCGACGGAGGCCAGATGCAACATATGTGGTACGTATGACTGAACAGGTGTGTTTGTGATGTCTCTAGTATGCCAGGGCGAGATTGCTACGCACGTGTTACAAAGAAATGTTCGCATTTATTGGTAGGTGATGAATGCGATTCCGAGTCGCGCAATGTCTTTTGTCCTTGAGGTTGTGGTTGGAGCCTGAGGTGAAAGGGCGGGCTAGAAGATCGATTGTGTTGATTCATGAGTGGGAAGTGAACAGAGGGGAAGTTCTGAGTGACGGGGGTTCTGCAGCAGTAGGTTTATATCGAATGCGGTCAGTTGCAGCGTTGCTGTGCACATTTCTAATAGAAAATAGAATGAACGAGGTCGCACAGCAAGCACTGCACCGAATTCTGAACATGATGCATGCAATGGTGGGTGTCGCAGTGCCAAGGTACGAGTGAAGCCACAGAAAGCACCGCTTCCTGCTCGTCCGAGCCCGTTTCAGCGCAGCTGCCTCCATTTCCCGCTCCTCGCAGCTCACCTCCCTGGGGTCCGGAGCGCGGGATCCCGACTACACGCACCTGCGAGGTTCCCACCAGCCCTCTCAGTCACTACATCAGGGGAACAGTGACAAATAGATACAGTCATATAATATATTATCAAAGATAACTTTCATTGTCCTTCATATCACTATTATAACACCCTAGCTCAGGCATTATTTTCCTTGAGTGGGTTGATAGCAATCACAAAAACCTTCCACAATTATAAATAGGATCCAAATTATCATGCTTCAAGTAGTTGTCAAGGACATCATTGATATATTCAATTATAAAATCAATCTAAATGAAACTCATTGGAATATCTCACAACCTGAGTCTGATGTCAATCAATGTCATGACCTATGTAAATGGCAACTACTTTCTGTATGACACTGATTTCCAGATCTTCCATCTTGAGTGTGATTTCAATCTATGTCACTCAGAGAGTAGTTGCCATTTACAAAGTCACGACATAGATTGACATTATACTCACATGAATTTGTAAATTGTAACTACTCTCTGCATGACATAGATTGAAATCACATTCAAGATGAGAGATCTGGAAATCAGTGTCGCACAGAGAGTAGTTGCCACATCTCCCAATCATGGGGTCTGGTTGCAATCCTTGTTATGACTTTGTAAATTGTAACTACTCTCTGCATGACATAGATTGACATCAGATTCAGGTTGGGAGATATAAGCATCAAAGGCACACTTTTGTTCATTGTAATTATTCCCTGGATTATTCTGAGTACCACACCTCCCAACCTGAATCTGATGTCAATCTATGTCATGCAGAGAGTAGTTACAATTTACAAAGTCATGACAAGGATTGCCATCAGACTCCATGATTGGGAGATATGGCAAACAAAGTCATATCTTGGTAAATTGCAACCACTCTCTGCATGACTCTGTTGGCCACATCCCCCAGCCTGTCTCTGATGTCAATTTCTATAATTCAGAGAGGTAGTTGTAATGTCAATGCATATGATGCAGATGTGGAAATCAGTGTCATGACTTTATGAATGGTAACTACTCTCCACATGATATACATTGACATTACACTCAGATTGGCAAATGTGGAAATCAGTGTCATGACTTTATGAATGTTAACTACTCTCCACATGATATACATTGACATTACACTCAAATTGGGAAACATTCTAATTAGTTTCATTTAGACCAAAGTTACCACTTGTGAAGACATGACATAGATTAACATCACATGTCACTTAGAAAGTAGTTACCACATACAAAGGCATGACATTGAGTGTCACATCTTTTCTATGTTTAGTCTGACTACAAGATCTATATAACTTTGGTAGATCCTACAATGATCTCACAATCTGAGTGTGATGTCAATGTATGTTATGCAGAGAGTAGTTACTATTTATAAAGTCATGACATAGATGAACATCACACTCAAGTTGGAAAATATGGAAATCAGTGTCACACAGAGAGTAGTCACCATCTACAAAGTCATGACATAGATTAACATGATACTCAGGTTGGAAGACATTATAA
Source organism: Boletus coffeatus (assembly GCA_038092175.1). Lineage (NCBI taxonomy): Eukaryota > Fungi > Basidiomycota > Agaricomycetes > Boletales > Boletaceae > Boletus > Boletus coffeatus. The sequence goes on from JBBPPS010000032.1 coordinate 24,384, forward strand.
CTGCTTTCATTGAGATTGGTTTTGTAATTGGATGTGCCAACTCCCACTAACCAGTTATTCAGATGGTAACCTCATTTATCATACATTCATGCCGAATGATATAATATTTGTGAACAGACTATTATAATTATAAGGCAGGATCACAATTGTATTTCATCCGCTACCACTGAGGCTGGTTTCCATCTCCCGGCACTCTGCACGCTTGGCTCGAATCCTCGCAAGTGCACTGTTTTTGGAAGGAAGGTACTCACTCTCTGTATAGGAATATCTGCCGGTTCCACCATAAGAGCAGCTGTTCAACCTCATCCTTTTCCTCCAGATCATTCAACAATTCAAGAATACTGTTGTAGAATCTTTATACCGTTGGTCAGTAATGCTTGCACGTTTCAAAACGCGTGAACCACTCGACCGAAGTGCCACCGGTACTCTCCTCATCATCCGGAACAGCGGGGTCAAGTCTGACCTGACACCGACCATCAATTCGAGCCGTGGATGCAAGAGATGTGATAGGGCAACAGAAAAGAGATCAACGAAGGGA
>JBBPPS010000033.1:0-24626 GCA_038092175.1 Boletus coffeatus
AAGCACTGTGTTTAGAGTTGATGACCACCTTGCAAAGCGTGTCAAAAGGGCCTCTTACCGCCACAACTGATGTCACCTGGCCTGAAACGTTGACTCTCCCAATCTGGATCGTTTAGTCTGTGATGAGCAGCGATCTGAATGATGTTAGCTATGGGTGCGTAGTGGGGTATTACAACAGCCTGGCGTATGCGTCAGCTGGCGAGAAGACGTTACAAAACAGATTGTAATTCGAAGTCCAGACCTTCGGTTTTCCCGTTGTCCCGCTAGAGAAATTCAGGAGCGCTACCTTGGTCTTTGCTTCTCCAGGTCGTAGCACACGTTCCTGGAAAGCCGGTGCATTGGCTAGCCCGTCGTCGATGAGGTTCTGGACTGTGATGTGTGCACCGCGCGAAGCGCCGTCCACGTCAAACAGTACGACACGTTCTGCAGGCAGGTTTGTAGCCCGGGCAGCGGAGAGGGCCACATGCAGGGACTCGGGATGAGTGACGATGACAGACGGCTTGGTCGCCTGTATTTGATACACGAGCTCGTCAGAAGTGAAGTGAGGATTCGCGCCACTGTCTCCCTTAACATTCGTAAACGGAAAGGCAGAGGGACGTCACTCACGACATGATGGCCCCCAGTCTATGAGCTGCCCAGACTGTTACTAGATAGTCTGTCCGCGTGTCTGAGAGCGCGCTTGTAACGAAACCGCATGGGAGACGTACCGAGATGGTTGGGACTGAATATCAAGACTAGTGCGCAGAAGGTTAGCCGTTGACGGACAGAAATACATGCTGCATACTGACCAACTTCATCTTCCTCTGGACGGGGAAGGTCACGGGAGTGCACTAGTTAGTGGGGATGGGGACATACCAATTTTGAGTCGGCGCTTGAGGCCGTTAGCTAAACCAAAGACACGAGCGCGTATCTGACAGGGAAGATGTAAATCGAACGCGATAGAGGAAGTGGCGTAGTCCGACCTCTTCGTATCTGAGCTCACGCCCGGTATGGTCTTCGATGATCCAGGGAGTGTCATCTTTGCGGATGGGCCTGGATGGATGCTGGGCATCCAGGATGAACTGTGCCAGGGTGAGGTTGTCCGGAATATGCGGGAGGGGGCCAACGGGAGAACGGAACTCAGCCATTGTGAGTTGGGTGGTCGTGAGTTGGGAAGACTTCGGAAGAGAGGACTCACACAATAAAAAGGTAGTAACGCGTACACGTGCCAATCGCGCCCGCATCGAGTCCGCGATCTGCTTGAAATGGCGACAAAGTACTACCATTTAGGCCCATCGACAGAACTTTGAGTTTACTTCCGGCTTTAACTTGACCGAGTTTTTGAGTTTGGGCCGATCCTCATGTTCATGAGATGACTCACTCCGGTAAGCGAAAAAAGAATCGAGGTTCCGACTTCCTCAAGCTGTCCAGTCCATCTGCCAGTTGCTGTATCGTCACCTGTCTTGTTTTCGCAAAGGGCGTGAGATCTCCGAGGAGAAATGTCAAAAACCTTTCGACCAGGTCTTGATTGTACTAACTCGGCACCGGACTTTCAGGTGAAATTTTTGCTGGAGGTAAGCAGCGATAATTCCAAATATTTACCGAAATATTTGCTAGGAAAATATTTGTTAAATAGTCACCAAGTTCTCACCAGCAGAAATCAGCGTGTTATCACATGACTATATAGCACTAACACTTAGTGTAGCACAATGTTGACTTTGTTGATCCCCTTTGTTGATAACCTCCACCACTGCTGCTTGAGCTTCAGCAAGACCTCTTCAGCTCCCCATTTTCAAGGCAAAGTATGTCTGGTACTCATGCATTTTTTTGGATGCCAAGAACAGCCTGAACTTGAACTTCGGCCCTGAACGATGCTGGACAGAAGTTACAGACTGGCCTGATGGCGATACGACACCAGCGAGCAGACGAGCAGCTAGTAACGGCTCGAGCGCATACCCAATCAGCCATTCCACACGGCAGACAAGTTGATCCGATTTTGGATCCAGATCCTCCAGAATGGCGACATTCGGCAAGATGACATCTAACAATGTTTCTTATGCCATATCCCAACCTACTTATCCCCGTGCTCTCTTTGAGTACGTCTTTCGATTTCAGGTGTACGGCGGGATATGGCTGTCGACCTTCAAGTTGGGTGTAGGACAGGTACATTCACCCCCGTTCATCCAGCCTCGGGCTCCAGCGGAGACTGGTGTTCTTGTCTGACGGGCGTGTCGATTTGATGATCGCTGGTGCGTTGTCTCTTTTCTTTTCTTGCCATGTTGACGTTGACGGTTGGGGATCTTTACTTCCATTACACGATATGTTCAGTGCAAGCGGGCCATTAGTTCGATTGGTCTTGGATGGACGGGGCGTTCACAATCTGGGTCCGTGTTCTTTTTTTCTTCATTCCCTGTGAATCACCTCATCCTTATAACCGTGACCTTCTGCTTGATCCTGACTTGTTGGCCGACTGGCGAGTCGGAGTCCGCGACACGGACGACGATGCAATGTCGCAGCGACGACGACATCGACACCACAACGACGATGACGGGTCGGGTCGGAGACGGGGAGACGACACCAACGACGGTGAGTAACCGCCGTCCTCGTCCTCATCCTCACCATCCTCACCCTCGACGCACTGGCGAGTCAGTGGCGACACGGACAGACATCGACCACAACGCAGTCGCCGCTCAGCACACACGCTCCCTCACCCACAACGACGACGACGGCCCCGCCTGCCTCACCGCAACATCATCGACGACGACTCGGACACGTCACGGTGCTCCCTCACCCGCAACGTCGACGTCGATGACACACACACACACCAGCGACGACGACGACGCGACGAGGGCGCAACGGCGGCGACGGGTACTTCCTCTCTCTCTCTGTCCCTCTCTCTCTCACCCTCCGCCAGACCTCGTCGAAGACGACGACGTGACGAGGGCGCAACGCCGACTGACGGTGCGACAACGACACGACGACGACGCGATGAAGGTGCGACGGGACGGGACGTCGAAGACGAGACAACGACGAGGCGGGTTCAGGTGAGTAATACCCTCGTCCTCGTCCTCGTCCTCACCATCCTCACCGCCCCCACTCCCTCCCTCGCGCAACATCCACACGTCGACACGACGGCGAACGACGCGACGGCGACGTGGCACCGCGCACTGCGACGACGACACGACGAAGACGACGAAGACGACGGTGACACTGCAGCGTTGAAACGGCGACGGAGACAATGACGACGACGACGTCTCCTCCCTCTCTCCCACTCCCATTCCCACTCCTCCCTCTACGGACGACGCAACGACACGACGACGACGCAATCGTGACGATTGCATTTCTTATACCTGGAAGCAGCTCCTCCACCTCCTGAAACCAGTGCACGCTTGGGTTTGATCGAGGACTCGGCATTCAGATCGCGTTTTCGCTTGCTCACTGGCAGGCTATTGGAAGACTTGGCCCCGGGCCCGGCGGGCGCTCCATTCCACCCTTGGCTCGTGGTAGTACGTGGTCCGCTCATCTCCGTGCTTCACAGGGGTCTATAGGGGCTGTGCGAGGGGCTGGTGGTGCAAAGAGCTGGTCTATGTGTTTGTGCGGGGAGGACGAGCGAGCGCGATAGCATACAAGCAGGGGTATGCCATATTAGGCATTATGTACATATTTGTAAGCAACATGTGAATTTCTCCCTGACGTTCATCGTTGAAGATGGCATCTTTCTGACAATAAATCGCTCGGTGTATTTTCGGCAAGAAATCAGCAAGAAATCAGGAATAATTTGAACTTTTCAACGATTTCTGACCGGATGCAATTTCACCCGAAAGTCCGGTGGTTCCAGGTTTGTCGAATTTTTCTCCCTCTGGGCTTCGGTCATTGGCCCCATTCAGTAATTTGCTTAGTCAGTTGTTTATGTGTGGCGTGAATTGCAACGACGTGTCGACAGCTCGCCACTGGGACGGTTCTCCTATCGATCTCTTGTCAATCAATCTCCTCATCAATATCCTCTTGCTCATCAATCTCCTTCTATCGAAAAAATAATTATGCTAGCTAATAACGACGCGTCTGTTCGTTCTTCGTCGATGTTTTGGTTCTAACGCTTCCATCAAATGCTGGATTACTTCCTGAAGGGGTACGTTATGTCGTCGGTGAATTTCAGTACGTCCCTTGCCTGCTTCCCTCCCCACCGTCTCGTCAGCCTGTACAGACACACACCCTGCTCAATGCCTCATCTCTCCAGGACGCACGTCGTCCCTCCTTTTTCTCCACCGGCCACGTCCCTCACAATCCACCCAGCTGTTCGCCTCCCTCACCCAACATGCGTCTCCGTTTCCCCCGATACCCGCCCTCCCCGCGCACGCAGCTGTTCGCCTCCCTCACCCAACATGCATATCCGTTTTCCCCGATACCCGCCCTCCCCGCGCTCCATCGCGGAAACGTGATCGAGATACAGGGACCGGCTGCATCACGCAAGACCCATCTGTTCTACCACATCCTCCTCTCCCTTCTCGTCCCCGTCGCACCCCTAACAAACGCCTACATCACCGCCGTCATTTACCACTCCTGTGACATCCGACGTTTCCACCACCTTCTCCTCTCACATCTGTCCAATCACCCCGTAACCACCCGCGACCTGCAGCAGAGCGACCGACGTGCTCTCGCTCGCTTTCATTTATTCCGTGCGACATCCTTTGCCCAGCTCGCCGCCTCGACCGCGTAACTCTCGGCGTACCACTCGTCTCACATGCCAAACCAAGAAATGATCTTCCTCGCTATAGAATCCATCAGCGCCTTTTACTGACCGGTCTGCCACCGAGCAGTGGCTCGGTATTGCCCTCGACGGAAACAACTCTAGTTCCCCCACCATTTCCCCGCTTCAAACTGTCTGTGTCACTCTGAGCCATTGTACGGACAAAACCTCCGTCCTCACATCGACGAACTTGTCGCCAAGGCATCGGTCGTCACCGATCATTCTTCATCTCCGTTCCGTCTTACTATCCACCATCTCCTTATCATCTCCGACCTCTCAGCCACTTCCTACTTCGCCATTTGATTATGATGCTGCTCCACTAAACACGTCATAAGATTGGTTTCATCGACAGTAGATTAATATGTTGCTTGTCAAGATCGTCCGAAACCAAACATGTTGTTCGTTTTTTGTGCTGGCCGGACAAATGGATCGGTGTTGTATTTGCGGTCGCTACCACTGACTGGATGGAAAGCAATCGCTGCGGTGAATTCATCCGGCTTTTCCGCAATGGAGCCAGGCGAGAACAACGAGTGAGGGTGCAAATCAGTGCGGCTGCGATCCACCCAGCGTAAATAATTTTAACTTAAATGCCACAACGGAATACCATAGCGGGACACAAGTACTAATGCAACTTCAGATGGAAACCTGTATCCACTACCGTACGATTCGGGTGTACCTACTGGGTAGTGGTGCCCGTAGGGCTGTGGTATTTACTAACACGGTAAAAAGTTCCTACGGACGCGTTTGCAGAGACAAATCGTTTGCAGCTGACAAGACCCCCCCCTCCACTTCGTGAGAGTCGGGGATGCTTCGTCTACAGCGTTTCACGACGTCGGACCATCCATATATATCCCACAGCGCCCCGGCTCTTCGGGGACACAACGTCGTCTCCAACAAGAACCATCCGACATCCAAAAACGATACGGGGTATAGGGTTTGGTTATTCCCTTCCTGAACAACGACGACGCCAACGTCCAATTCTTTGGAGCCCACACAGTCCAGGTCAAAATCGCCCGGGATTGGTGGGCCGTTTATCGTGCACGGCGGAGCCACTCGATTTGACCCAACGCTAGCCTGAGGGACACCTTCCCTTCCGACAATGCCACCTGCCTACGCGGATCCGGTGCTCGAACTCACATCGCATTCCATCGCGTCCGGAAAGAGCAAGGCCATCCTTCGCAAGTTATTCCGTCGCGGTAAGGACACTACCTTCTCCATCATCCGCCCGTCTGGCTGATGAGCGTCTCCTTAGATTGCGTCGCTGGCGTTGAAGATTGCCCCCGGTTCTCCGTCGAATTCCTGTCTGGTCGCGGATCGCCGACCGAAATCCTACTCGATTTCTTGTCCATCGTCGCGGAGGAGGTTGAGACAGCAGACCTGATCGGCCCGAGCAGGTGAGGATCCCCCACTTTTCCTTCCCTCCACGCGCGCCAGACCGACACCCCGAGTCAGGATACAGATGCAACAGACGCTCCTTGACGCTGCACCCCTCGTCGTACGGGCTGTGGTGACAATCATTACGCAACCTCGACATCAAACGCGCGTGCGTGAAGTTGACTCGGCCCTCAAGTGTCTGCAAGCGTGGATGTCTGTGCTTCGCGGAAAGTCAGTCTCACTCCGCCGAAATCGTGTTGGCTGATTGACGAGGACCCCGAGTTTTTCTCTCCAGCCCCGGATGCGCTGCAGAAAATCATGACGCGGTCCTCGTTATCTGGTGGTGCGGGCGCTAACTCGCTCACGCTTCCGCTGCTCGTCTGGATTGACCCTTGCCTTGGGGTCCTCCAATCCTTCAGTCCAGTATATCGTGTGCGTTTGCTTGTTCTCTTTAACACCACACGGCTCATTTCAAACACGACATTCGCAGTCGGAGAGGCCTTTCAGCTTTCTCACTCGCTCTGCAAACTCATCGTCATTCTGGGCGACCACTCGAATACGTTCTTTGCTGCCAACTTTACCTCGCAACTGCGCGTAGCGGGATCTCCGCTCACGCGATCACAGTTTGTCAGAGTTTCCTTCGATTGTTGCTTGGTTACACTGGCTTGCCTGGTCACTTTGGCGTAGACGAAGAGGAGTGCGAGATGACGCTCGGTTTTTGGTATTTCTTCCAGGAATCACTCTGGAGCGTGGAGTATGACGAGACGGATGACGAGGGAAGTAGCACGCCACCTGCGGACGTGGATGAGAGTAATAGGTAGGCGCTGGCGGATGCCGTGTATGTCGAACTCGTGGGGATATTGAGGAACAAGGTTGCGTGGCCACCGCTGAGCGTATTGAACAACTGGCCAAAAGGTGGGTCACTTGAGATGGTAACGTGAAGACCTAGACTAATGATGGTTCTAAGATCAAGCCGAGAAGTTTCAGGTGTTAGTGCTGTTTCCCTCTATACGGGAGAACCTACTTATAAATTTCAGATATCGGAGAGACGTCGGCGATACGCTCATCAACGCGTAGGTATACGGTGTTGGCACGGTCGGGCCAAGTTGACGGTTCCCAGATATTACATCCTCCGAAATGACATGGTGGGCTACTACTTGAATGATATCGAAGAACGTCTCGCAAACAGACCTGAATCCAGTGGATGGGAGGTACGGCATTTCACTTGTTTTCTCGTCTGCATGGAATCCACGCTTTATCCGCTTAGCAAATAGAGGCTACGTAGCAATGCGTCATATCTGTTCAGGAGGCGATTCCCATCGAAGACAATCTATTCCTTGCTCGACTGTTTGGACCAGACGTACTCGGACGTCTACCAACCACGGGCCAAGACAGGGTGCGGCGCACCGCACTCAGTCTCACTGGTGAGCCATGCTTGAATTCGTGTCATGGATTGGGACTGACGAGACCCCTCTCTGTTTGAAAGGTTCACTACACAATCTATCACGAGCACACCCTCGTCATCCCCCCCTTCTGATGAGCGCTATTTCGTATGTCGTGGCTGCTCTTCCTGAACTGTCGCTGTGTCTATCGGCTGCAAATGAGCTTCGGGATCTCTGCGATTCCAATCGAAGCGCCCTGGCGCCGCACATTGGCGCGTTTGCAGGGTTGCACGGCTGGGTTGACTGGCATACCCGTGAGTGACACTAGGATCCTGTACGTCGCGGTATCCTTCAAATCTACGACTGTTAAAGATGTTGACCAATCTTTTGATTAGGTTGTTGACTATGGCAGGATATCTGCACATTACGTTCTGTTCTGCAGGCTTGCCACATGCCCTCTCGACGTGACGACACAACGACACGGCGTGCTGACAGACCACGACGTGATGACAATGTCAACGATGCGACGTTGACGTCGAACATGACGAGGTGGGCCCGCCTCTCTCCCTCTCCCTCTCCCACCCTCACCCACCAGACGGCAAACCTCGTCCACACCGCAGCTTTTCCCCATCTTTGGGTGGATTACCCGATACAGTAGGCCCTGCTCTGGAGCTACTAGTATTCCATGTCGAGCTTACGTCTGCTAGCTGTCGGATGGGCGATCTCATCGCTGGTCTGACCGTCGGTATTGTGCTCGTTCATCAAGGAATGTCTTACGTCCAGGTATTTATTACTCATGTAGATACCTCACGTGGGCTGATATCATCGATCATATTCGCGTTTAGTTCTGCGCGACATCAAAGGATGTATCGATTGGCTCAGTCGCTCTGTCATGTCTCTCACGACTTCTCAAATCATCGCTGCGATCGATTCCAAGTTGGCCGGCACCCGAAATAGCAACGACAGTACTAGTGGCATTAATCTGTGGTCTTATCGTCCTTGCAATCGCCCATGTGATCGAGTCACGCGGCACAAAGCGACAGCCGAAAAAGATGTGCGTGACAGTCACGAAACTGTCCCTCGTCGCTTAACACCATCGTCGCTTAAGACGACCTTTGACAAGCAAACCCGCGGCTCACCATGTCGCAGTCCCCGCGCTCCGACGACTACGACTTCATGAAAGAGTTGGAGAAACACCTAGCCGAAATCAATTCGAGTTCGGTTCCAGCACCGGCAGAGGAACGTCCACCCGCAATGGAAGCTGATCAGAGCATCACCGCACGTATGGACATCCACGCAATACCCAGTATGTACGATATTTTCTTGTCTAACACAGCTTACTAATAACATTTCAGACTTCTTCACCGACGTTATCTTGAACGATGCCCATGCATGGGAGAAAATTGCCACTTATTGCACCACCGCTTTGTCAAGCGACATCGCGATCAACACTATATCCCTCGAATACCTCGCTTCGGCGAACTTACATATCGGCATCGACATAATCAAGAACAAACTACATGACACGATCAGCAGATATCGTGCGATCGGAGTGCAAGGCAAGTCTGATCACCTCGTATATCGTTGTAATACTGATGGGCCACTACCTACAGTACCCGAAAACATCGACGGAGATACAGGACGGCTCGTCGCCAATGGGGTAGGATTTTCAAATGACCAGACTTGTAATACGAACTAATGAGCAAAAGCTTCGAGGTGTCTCGGAAGCGTATCTATCAAAGACCTGTCTTTCCACCATCGAGCTATTGCGTTTGCCGGACCCAATAGTTTCTGAGAGCCAAACATACAATATCTTCCCTTCGTTGCAGCCTGGGATCCATGTCGACCCGCATTTCCTGGACGAAGTCATCGCGTCCACAACATGGGATTCCAGATTCGGTTACCGGTTTTGGCACGATTGGCCGGTCCCGGGTGAAGAACACATCACGTGGTTCGCTAACGGGGCCACAAGACATATCTTGTGGCACGCGATCAGGAACTTTGCAGGGCCGTTACTGATCGCCCCACAAGATATCGCCCCCCATCCTCGGGGGGATATAATGGTATTCAACGCTAGTTCATTATATATAGTGAACAAAATTTGTTTTGTTCTTGCTTGGGTAAATCTCTCGAAGCTAATATCTACTTAGTAGGATATACTAATCTCCGTTTCTCCAGATCGTGGTCCAAATGCGGGTGTTAGTCGAGGCACATCGCAGTGGCTATGCAGATTACGTGCCCCTGCCACTCCGACCAGCGGATATTGCGCGTGTTGCACACGAACGCTCTCTGATTGCCGGTTTTTTCAACTGGATTTGGTTACAGCAGAATGACAACGAGTATAGGTGGAAGGCATTCGAGCAGTGGATCCTCTTGAAACCAGTCCCAGTCCCAGTCCTACACCAGCTGGCGATTGAATAGTGTTTACGTGATTCCGTACTACTGTAGATGTTCTTGATTTTTGTGACGAGTCGTCCTATCAATACCACAGCCCTACGGGCACTCCCTTGCTTTCTCCCTCGTTCTTCCCCTCCTCTTATCGGCGTTTGAACATAGCCTCCGAGTAAAATGATTACAAGAACTCTTCCGTAGGCTCCTTGAAAGACGAAGGGTTTCCTACCTCGGCTCAGCCGCAAAAGTTTCATAGGCAGCTCAAAAGTCGACGTGTGGCCATGCCGCCATGATCAGGTATACCGTATCCACCTTCCCCTTTCCCTCCATCCTAATGTCCCTCGAGTATCGGTGGTGTCATTGGCACAGGTCTTTTCATCGAACTGCCAACTCCCTCGCGAATGGTGGACCCGTCGGTCTTTTCTCGGTTATGTGACCATGGTCATAGTAAGTCGTTCTTTCTCCAAGGTACTTTTGTTGACAGTCCCCGCAAGGTATCGTTGGGCGAAATGGTCGCATATTTACCCATCGCGGGAGGTCATATCAGGCTTGCAGAACGCTTTGTCAATCCAGCATTGTCATTTGCCATGGGTTGGAATTACTGTACAAATCCACTATCGCTGGTGCGTTTGATCCTGATTTGATCCTGATTTCGCTGGCTGACTTGCTTCCCTAGCGCCTGGTAAGCATTAGCCCTCTTTGTCCTGTCCACGGGAGTGCATAAATATATGTTCCAGCCGAGTTGTCCGTTGCTGCTCTCCTGATACATTATTGGCATCCGCATGTCAACAGCGCAGTCTGGTTCAGTTGTATGATTGTCGTTATCACCATCAACATGCTCGGCGCTGGTGCCTATGGGAAGGCCGAGTTTATGTTCGCGTGAGTAATCGATCAATGCTTTATTGTTCCTACCCACCAATGCACTGCCTAGTTCCATCTACTAGGTGTTCACTATCACTGGTCTCGTCATATTGGGCATTATCCTTGACCTTGGAGATGGTCCCGACCACGATCGTGTCGGTTTTCGCTACTGGAAGAACCCCGGTCCCTTTGTTCAATATAAAGGCATCTCCGGCGCAATCGGCCGGTTCCTTGGGTGGTGGGCTTTCCTTCAGAACGCCGCTTTCTCTTTCATTGGCGCTGAGATCGTTGCTGTAAGTTGAATCTCTCCATTCCCGCCCCATCCGTTTATTCACTTTCCCAGATCGCAGCTGCAGAATCCTCGCCGTAAATTTCCCAGGGCAATTCGCCGCGTATACTATGTCCGTATTCCTTTCAAATCAACTGAATCCTGACAATGGGGCCGCGCACATAGTACTTATGACAATGCTTGCCTGCCGGCACGGACAAAAGAAGTTTCGCCACCGCCACCCAGGTGTGCCATATTTGTCGTCAACTTGAACTTACTGTGCTCCTAATCTTTCTCTTTCTCTCACTCATTGAATCCGAGTGCTTCTTTGCAAATTCCTTGCACAGGAACAATACGAGAAGCACTGTCGACGGGGATCCTCACAACCCCAGAAAGTCCATATATTTCCCCTTGACCCACTAGGTGGCCTCTTTTTGAACTTAGACCAACATCCCGCGCTGCTCAGTCACTCACTAGCGCTCACAATGGATTCGTCGTATAGACCTCCTAATCTCTTCAAAAACAGCGACTTTGACTGTGGCGATGGCTACCCTCCAAGAAAGATAGACAAAGGAAAAAGAAAGGCTGAAGGTATGTTTCCTGCAAACCGAGATGCTCACACAAACTGATGGGCGGGTTGAGTTTTAGACCCTTTTGAAAGGGAGGACGTTGTTTCTCAGCACCAAATTCCACATCGCACAACCTCCATCCGATATGATGTATCCTCTGCAAGTTCGGACACGGAGTCTGACATCGCGTTCGAATCTGAGTCAACGCCTTCCCAGCCTTCGCTTGCCATTTACACACATCCCATCGATGACGGGGTTGGGTCTGATGGCGAAGAAAGCGTCTACCAGTCCATCGATGAAGAGCACTCGTTGATCGATCAGGTATGTTCATTCATCTCCGTCCGACCAGGATCTCAAGTGTGATTGCCTATCGGTAGATGGATATAGACATCCCGGCTCTCCAACGTGATGAATTGGATTTGGCCTGTTCCATCAAAGGAATGTATCGCATCCTTGATCTCATCTCGGAGCAGGGTAGTGGTGGCCTCGGTGAGCATTCCAGACAAATTGCCCACTATCTCTAATTGCTGTTTTGGTATCAGTCGATAAGATCATCATATCCCAGAGCTCGCTTGAGGCATTCCTCAACGATGTTTGCCCAGGTGCATACCTGTCGATGACAAGGGTAAACTTCAAAGCCCTTGACAAGTACGCCATCAAGCCTGTCGGCGTCTACGGGAGTAGAGAAGAACTTGTCCGATTTATGTTGGAGCTCGGCGCCATTGATGAAACCACGTATGTCCCCCACGCGCGATCGCCGATGCTCTGATACTAACAATCTGCCTTGACAGCACGACACAGCTTCTCGTAGATTCAGATACATACACTCGCTCGCAGCCGACTCTCCGTTCCGGTCTTTACATCGTCACAGCACCAGAGCAAGTCGAGGGCTCTCATCAAGTCTTTGTCTTATACTGGCCAGAGCAAACGACTTGGGATGATTCAGCCGCATCCTCTGTTCGTCGCAATCGTATCACTTTTATGAGGTTCGATCACATTGATTCTGTCCGAGATGACTTGTGTCTGAAATACCCATCTCGAACAGGTACCTGACAAAGATGTGTGACCAAGTCGTGTCTCTGATCTCACCCGAGCACGCGCAAACCGTTCTCTGGAACGACGAAGGAGATGACGATTTGAATGACGATATAGAAATGGACCACACGAGTCGGACCGGATCATCACATTTGAAGTCGCACAAACCAATGAGCAGGAAGAGTCCGTGACCGTTCGTGAGGGGTTTAAGGTCAATTCATACTTGTTTCGGACACTAGTGCCGACTTGACTGACGAATCTGGTGTATGGGATTGCGTCCTCAAGCTGTTTCGCGAGTAATCGCACTTCCTTCAAGAAGACTTCACCGACGATCCGGACCCGAGCAAACCCGCGCCTATCGCACCGTTTTTACTCTTCGGCGAGACAACGCAAGGGTTTATGACGGTGGACCACCGAGAGGCGAGGATCGTCGAGGAAGCATTTACTGTGCGTACGGTGGAGATGTTGCTACTTGAACGGAACTTGTACGTGCCACCCGTTGCGCACGGGACTGCATTCTGACCACTTTCATCCTTGGTATCGATAGGACATCAGATCGTCTTCGCCTGAATGAAAAGCTGGATGACGAAGCCTTGAAAATCTTGGTGCAGGTCGGACTAGACAGACGCTTTCCTGAACCTTGCAGGAAATGGAAGCATGATTCTGCCGCTGTTAGAAGTATGTCCGACACACGTATCAAACAGGACATCACCGCTGTAACTGCGAAGTTGGCCAAGGAGAAACCCGCACTCGAAAGGTCACTGTTCGAGGCGCTTCTGGACGAAGCGCTGCAATCGTTTCCGTGAGGAGTGACCATCTTAGTTTATGCTCCTAAGCTCATCCCATGCCATATTAGGGCTGTAGATCGCGGGGCATTCGCGTTCGATGGAGGTGACACCACGAAGCTAGATGATCTCCGTAAGTGTCTCTTCAATCTTGGAATCGAAGCTGACGCATATCTCCCAGAACCCCTGTCGGAGCTCCTGAAGCTGTACCCCAGAGCGAGCAATGAATTCACAAAGCAACTCAAATTCAAGAGTATCAATAACATGGAGTTTCAGGCATCCAAAAGGCATATCACCCATTTCAACGAACTGCATTTATCCTGGAAAAATAATCTTCTGAGGCTGGATGATCTTACGGCCGAGAGGATGTTGGAGGTCGTATTGGATGGCAATATTGAGCAGGCCAAAGCGAACGTCAAAGGACATGCTGGCGCTGGTGGAGGTGGCAGCAGGCTAAACAACGACCCTTTTGAATCTCGCATCGTGTTTTACATTCTGGGCACTTTCGTGATCGGTCTACTCGTCCCTTTCCAACCACTCGCAACTGGTGCTGGCAAGTGGCACCGCGGCTTCGCCATTCGTCATACCAATACAAAATGCTGGAATTAAACATCTCCCCTCGGTATGTAATGGCATCACATAAATAACCGCAGGTATTCATTGCGCGACAGATTATCAATGCCTGTCTATGAGTTCCACGTGGTCAGCCGCATCCAATGACCTCTACGCGTCCTCGTGCCCTCTCTGTGAGGTCTGCGCTGTTCATTGATTCGAGCGTCTCACTCAACTGTACGGATTAATAGATGGTTTGGCCATCGTCGGTAACGCACCGAAAACATTTGGAAGGACCTCCAAATCTAGTCTTCCCTATGTCGCGGTCATCTTCAGCTCGCTGTTTGCTCTACTTGCCTTCATGACTGCATCCAAAGGTGTTGGAACGGTCTTCAACTGGTTTTCCAATATGACATCAGTCACCGGCCTCATAACGTGGTTCGGCATCTGCGTACCTATATTCGCTTCTATAGCGGCACTAAAGCGCAAGACCCTTCCATACTATTCTCGCCTCCAACCGTTTCTCGCGTGGTATGGGGCCATTTGGATCTATATTATCATCTGCTTGGTATGGTGTTCATGTTCACTCTCGACCTCAAATGCGGTTCTGATCTCATTCCAGCTGATTGGTTGGAGCATCTTCCTCAAGAACGGCTGGAACACCACAACGTTTGTTACGGACTACTTTCCTTTCATCCTGTTCCCTCTCCGATATGTCGGAGCCATGTTTTACTATCGTGTGCCGCCCGTCAAGCTGGAGGACATGGATCTCGTGAGCGATATTGCACAGATTAAGGCCGCCGAGACCCCAGAGGAGCCACCCAAAAACATTTTGGACGCTGTCTGGAAGTCGCTGGTGAGTGTCATGGTGTCATCTCGTCTGTATCACGTCTCATATGTCTTGACCGAGATGTGAAAGCAAGTGTGTTGGCGTTTGGAACCAGAGACCGCGTCTTCAACAGTTGACAATCCTATCAGCGCCGAAACATCTTCCAGACTCCTTTCAAATGGGTAAGTGCAAAATGCAAGCATTCAATATCACACTCAATCATGTCTCGTATTTGGGACATTTAGCCGTTAGATGGAACAACACCCAGTTAGGTGTGCTACCAGAACTGTGAGCCCAAGTATGTGACGGAATGCCACATTGGGACGCCGATGATGCACGGCACGCGTGCAGTATCGAAACGGTCACGGACTCATGGTACACGGCTGGTCACTAATCGTAAGCCTATCATCAGGCGCAACGTCGACGGCGGGTCCGAGTCATCGATTCTGAGTCATGTCCGTGGTATTTATTTTATCTTACTTTCAATTGCTAATCTACTCACAACACGTTCCAAATTCCAATGCCCCGAAGATGACACGTTGAAGGATGACCGATGACCTTGCGGCGCCACAACGATACGACACGGATGCCGACGGCAGTGGCCCAGGTACAATACAACGCCAATACCGAGTTCAAGGGGTCGGGGCAAAGAGTGCAACGGTGGCGCATGCTGCCATGCAGGTACCGAGAGCCCCATCGCATGCAAGGATAGCAGGAGGAGCGCCGACGATGGTCCCCCGAACGTAAAGCCAGCAGCGGCATAGCAAGTGACCGCAAGGACATTACATCCTTGTCGACAGAGGTGAGGATGTGTCAGTGCATGCCGATGGGTTTGAAAAATGTGCGGCACGACCTGCTCTGCTTCATACTAAATTTTGCGTAAAAGTTGAGAAGCAAGCGCTCCCAGTGTTGGGTTATAATACACAGGCGATGATTCTACTTCTGGTATCGTCTTTCCATGCAGATCAGCGGAGCTACATGGGGCTTGGCCCAGGATCTATTCACCAACCATTCATGCCTTGCACCTTGGGAGACCATGCCCTAGAGATAGCCTACTGCGCAGAAGTGTTTTGTTTTTATAGTGAATTCCCGCACAGCTTAGAGCTTGTTGCTAAGATGCACTCGCACGTTAACGTTTGCAGCGCCATGTGAGGGTATGATCACCCGATGTTTTTGTAATATATTACACACATACATAAGTGGTGAGACCGACAGGAAACTATCTTGGCTCAGCGCTCAGCACTCAGTCACCGCGCTGCCGTGTCTCGAAACACGTGCAGCTCAACGGTCTTTAAAAATTCAACTCGCGACATACATCAACAGGGATCGTGGCTCTGTCTGAAATTTGGAGTTGTTCCCCTTTCTGACATCATTAACTGCTTTTATTGTATGCTCACAACGGTTCCATCCCGCCAGCGGCGACATGATGACGCCAACAATTCCCCAGCGTCCGGCGCGATGACTGCATAACGACGGCGACGGCCCGGGGCCGACAACTGGTGGGACTAGAGATTGTACTGCTGGTCACGTGTACGCTCACGGTGTGCGTGAGAATTATAAATTGTGGTACAATCTACGACGTAAGACTCCGTGGGGTTGGGTGCGCCATGCTTCAAATTGTACCTGTGATTGTACAGTTTTTTTTACTCCTAAGATGGCCTAGTGCACAAGCGACAAGGTCTCCTAGGTGGAATCTATGACTTTCGTTTATTTGAAGTGCTTTGTAATGCTAAGGACCTTGTGACACAGTACTCAAGCTTTGATCGCGACGTCCATCTCCGAGGATATACTTCAAATTGCGATGTCGATGTCTGCAACCAACCAAGAGTCGTTCATACACTACACCACGCAGTTACCACCCGTTGGCAGCGGAATAGATGCGGCATCAGCCATAGAAACCTCTTCTCAGTTTCCTCTGCCCCAAGATTCTCATGGGGATGGGAAGCAAGAGTCTCCCGTTGGATACTTCAATTTCTTCAGTGTCTCTGCATATGCCCGTTTCCTCCGAGATAATGTTAAGCATATGGTTAGTCTCTCTTTTGATGAAATGTTGATCTGAACTCAAACCAGGGAATTTCTCAGTACAATCACAGTTCGACCCCTCCCACAGAATTTGTAAAGAAGAAGTTTACGGAAGCACTGACGACGAGGAATGCACTTGTTATCAATCTCGCTGACGCTGAGCGAAGTTGCCGGGACTGGGAGGAAGCCTCGCGTCAAGTTCTTGGAGATGTGGAAGCTCGGAAGATATCTCAAGCGCATTCTTACAGTGTTTTTGTACCCCCTTAGGGTTAAGGCAAGGGTTTGCTTAGAAAACGTATGCCTTCCCACGCATTATGGACATATTCCTATATGCGTGATGTATATACCTCCATTACATTGATGAAAACATCCCTTGCTATACAAGGTTATTCAGACAAATAGTAGTTATTATCTATACAATTCTCATATTATATTCTGTAACCACTCATAGTACCACACATTTAGGAACATGCCCAAAATGCGTAGAAAACAATGACTAAATCATCGATCTATCTATATACCGATACCATATATAATTATCATGACATTACACATTTATGAACATGGCAATAATCATAATTATATATTATATAATAACAACCGACATCATCATCATGAACAAATACTATCCACAAGTGTATCTCGAAAGGGTCAAGGAAGGTTAGTTACATATCATTGAAAATATAAGAGTATATACATTAGTTATCGTCGTCAATCACGGCAATATGAACCTGCGCATTATGGAATAGTACCAAAATGCGCAATGAAACGACTATAATATTATCTTGGTTGTATACTCACTGACCGATAATAATCTGCGCATTAAAGAACATTCCCATAATGCGCAGATATCGAGAACTAGTGTACTTGTAGCATATGTTCGCGACAAGATTATATAATCAAATGATGACATAATGTGTCAACGCTATATCGGGAAGCTGACATAATACCGATCAAAGAATACCGCACAACGTCTTCCCTTCTTCTAATCACCCACCATCATCTCATAATCTCTATACACCTTCGAAAGAACCATGCCCCCAAAGAAGGGCTCACAATCTCCAAAGCATGGAGCTCGCGGACGATCGCCTAAAAGGGGTAAAAGCGGAAAGTCGAGCGGGTCTGGGAAGAAGGTGCGTATCATCATTTATCGTCGATTTCTCGATCGCTGATTGATGATCGCGACGTACCTTTATAGACCGTTGCACAAGGTCTACTTAGGAATCAAGGCAATTCGACCGTCAAGACCCCCCTGGACCAGAAGGCCCTCAGCCTGCAAGAAAAGGAAGACGCTGCAACGGAAGCCTTGATTGGCTATGCACAACTCGACATACTCGCAAATCCACTCGGGTTCGGCAAATGGAACAAGCGCAAAATCAAGGGGTCTGAATCGAAGAAGCTACTGGAATCCTTCCATAGCGAAGGTTGCAATCGATTCACACCCAAGAACTTCATTCCTATCATCATCGATCCGACATACGTCGAAGATGGATCCTACTCGAAGGATCCGACCCTCAAACAAGACCTTCCGATCTTCAAGCTCTCAAGCGACGCCCCCAAGGGCTTTATCATTCTATCTGCGAGTGGTCAGCACCGTGCCGACGCACTTGGAAAGTGGCTTGCTATTCAGCGAGCCGACTTGAAGAAGGCGACGTCGGAGGCCAAGGTGATCCTCAATATGCCCGAGGAGGAAGCGCAGTCGAACGGTCTCTTGGACGAATACAACGATAACCTCAAGCCTCGTCTCGACCTTCTCAAAGCAGTGGTAGGATTAGGGGGTCAATGGGGAGTTCGGATCTACGATGCCAGTAAGTTTCAATGATTCTATTATCTATTGTATTACGATGGTACTCGATGGTACGCGCATTCTGGGCATATGCTTAAATTCTCCAATCAATCTGCGCATATAAGCACATTCCCAGAATGCGCGTATATAAACATCGACATATCGTATGTGTCGAGATTCTAGAGTGTGTATCTGAGCATTTCGGAACTGTTCTGAAATGCGCAGGTACATAACGTTTGTCAGACAACAATAACGTACTGACATATCTGTATATTATGTAGATAAAATGTCCAAGAAGTTGTTGCTCTACGTCTCACAAAACGAGCGTGAACACGTTTACCGCGAAGGGGCCGAAGAAGGCCTTATACAACAGTTCGAGGTCATGCGATCCGATGGGGATCTGGCACAAAGTGCACCAGAAAATCCTCGAACGTCGAAAGGAAGCAAGGCAAAGGTTTTCGAGCTATTATCTCAAGACTACGTCAAGACGATGATGGAATGCTTACTCGACGCCGGCGGACACTTTGTTCACGACGCCTCGTTCAAATTAACGAAATTCCATGAGGAGATGATGTCCCCCTACGGTGGTGTGAGTGCTTACATTTCGGTTATATACTTATATATATATATAACTACTCTATTTACTATGCAGTTTCTTGCTGCGATGGCTAGGGTGTTACAGAACCGTTTCTTCGAATGTTTTAACGATGTGGACTTCAACGACGACAACTACGACGATCTGGTCGAGAGGTTAAAAGAGCCGGACCAGGCTAAGGAGGTGAAAAAAGAAGTGCTTACAATCAAGGCGAACCTTCGCAAGGCCAATATAATCGAAGAGGCCTACACGGAGGACCATTTCGAGGCTTTGAATACTGCCTTTGAGAACTTCTTTCCCGATACTATGGCGACTTACCAATCGTTTGGTGATACGAAGAATCAATCCCATTCCATCGCCATGGCCGGGTATCGTGAAAGTGCTGCAGAAGGCCTGGAGAAGGTCACCAAGGATCTCGAAGCAAAGGGTAAACTTACTGGGTTGGATCGAGAGGACATCGTCGCGATGAAGCAAGCACCGGCGAAGATGCGCCTTCTCATGGATCCTCAGTTCAGCTCTCCCCTCAAAGACTTCGTCCACATTCCGTTCTTCACCCGCTCTTGTTATGTTGTGCTGAAGAAGAAGTTCAAGGCTGTCCAGGACAGCATCACCGAAGTGAGTCGTGATGTCTATACCTTTGCACATTTCTTCCACATCCCGAAAT
This sequence comes from Boletus coffeatus, assembly GCA_038092175.1. Lineage (NCBI taxonomy): Eukaryota > Fungi > Basidiomycota > Agaricomycetes > Boletales > Boletaceae > Boletus > Boletus coffeatus. Next base: position 19,840 of record JBBPPS010000033.1, read on the forward strand.
GCGCGATATTGATCTTCTAATTCACCACCTTGATTTGTCGCGCATTTCTGCAACATACCGAAATGCGCTACATTTGATCGTTTCGATCTCTACCTCTATTTGTCGCGCATTTCTGCCACATACCGAAATGCTCGACATGGTCGTCGCTTTGACCACAACCGTTGCGCATTTCTTCCACATTCCGGAACGCGTACAATCCTACGTTCGGGTCTGCGCATTATGGTCATGTTCCGATATGCGTCTTGTTTGATTGTTCTATTACTTATCTTATATACCTAGATATCATCGTGGTGGTCACCCTTCATCAAGTACAAGGGGGCCCTCCATAACAAAGACTGGATCCCGGGTTCTGCATCGGCCGACATGATTCGAGCAATCACAAGTCATCCCGCTCTCGAAGGGAATCGTCGTTGGCAGTCGGTATTTCATGTGAGTGTGTTCAAGTTCAAATCATATATATATTATTCAAATCAACCCTGCTTCTACTAGATCATCAATCTTATATTCTCCGATCATGCGGCTTTCGTTCACCTCGAAGGTGAACTCGCCAACATCAACATACCACCTCCCCCAGTTAGTCAAACCGCACTCGAATCGTTGTTCGGAACATCGTCTACAAAGAAGGAGAAAGAAGAGATCAGCGGTTCGAAGGGAAAGGGTAAGAAGAGATCGGACTCGACAAAGAACGACGAAGACGATGAAGAAGATGAAGGTTGGGTCGACGATGCCGTCAACGAGGAGAAAGAGGATGAGGAATTTGACGACGACGACGACGACGAAGAAACCCAAGAGGAGGCCATTGAACGAGAGCGCGAGGAGGAAACAAAGAAAGCAGAGAAGGCCAAGATGAGTCAACACTTTGCAAGTCTTCAGAAGGAGCACCTCGACGCCTTTACCTGCATCAACGACTCACGCGCTTCGAAGCCTCCTGCGAAATCCTTCAAGGACTTTGGCAGCACCTGGACTCGGCACTCAGTATACAAGGTCGACGTCGCCCCCAATCAATTCCGTGGTTGTGGTCTCATTCCTTTCCATACCTATCAATGGTCGAAGCCTGGTGGGTCTCAAGCACGGAACATGCGCAATCTCGCGCGTCTGGCCATCTATGTTCAAGCTGTCAACGACTTCTATCGAGTCCCTCTTCTTGGCAACCCGGAAAGCGCATTTCCGACCGTTCGACTCTTGATCGAAGATGCGATTTCGACATGCATCGCAAAGGGATTACAAGGTTCGGTACAGACAACTCTCGGAAAAAAGAACGAGTTGCGAAAGCCGGTCGCCCCAATTTTCCAGTGGCCAGATGGCCTCGAAGTAACGATCACCAAGCAGACCAAAACCTTCGAGCTGGATGCCGAGCTTGAGGTCATTCGTCCCTTACAAGAACGGGCTCAACAATCGAAGGAATTACAGCGCGTTCTCAACGCCATCATGGGCACCCGTTTGTTTTGGGATGACGATTTACGCAAGGCGAAGCTCGACCAGTCTCCTCAGTTCCATCCGGACGTATATGAACGCCTTACTTCTTTGATTCACGAAAGTACCGTTTTGTTTTTTTCGTTATTTCGATTCTAACTTTATCTCTATTTTACAGGCTGTCGAATTGAACGGTTATCGTCAACGCGTTCGCTCTCGCGGAGGATTCGGACCGTTCAATGAACTCCCCGACGTCGAACGCCTCAATATCACCCACCGAGGAACCAAGCAACACCCGGCACGATCTGTGCAGAAGTCGTCCGGCGTCAACGCTTCCTCTCCGTTCGAGTTACTCAGTCGAGAGGAGATACAGGAGATGGCCGTTGAAGACGCACCTTCGGATCCACTCGCCAACGTATCTGGAAAGGATGCTGTTCAAGACCCAATCAAAGATCTTGACGACGTGTCTGGCAAGGATGCTGTTCAAGACCCGAGCAACGATCCTGACGATGAACTCGACGGTGACGGCGAGCTTGACGAAAGTGGAGATCAACCTGAACTAAGTGAGAGTGAAACGGGCGAATACGAACGGGTGAACCGCTCTCTGGCCATCTCTGACATTGATCTGGATGGTGGAACTACCGGCCAAGTCGTTCCGAGACAATCCGTCGTCGATCTTCCTGTTGATTACACGTCCTTTGGTGCTGATGGGGCCGAGATCCCTACTCAACCTTCGTCGACTCAAGGTATGTCGAATACTATATCGTTTGGTTATGTGCGCATTTAGGTATATTCCCTTAATGCGCACATTACCTGTGAACGAATCGTAGAACAGACTCTACGGTGTTGTACACTTTATTGTTTGTTCATTTGCGCATTGAGGGATATTCCCTGAATGCGCACGTTCCGATGAACGAATCGTGTCACATACTCTGTGGAGATTTGGACCATCGATCTGCTCATTATGGAACTATCCCAAATCGCGCAGATAGACGTGTCAAATATACACATGTTTTTATATCGTCTATTCGTTGTTTGTTGTGTCTGACATGTTTTCTTTGTCTCTTATAGATACGATCATGGGTTCTCCTATCCCCTCCAAATCTATCACGAAAGCTCTTCGACTTGAAGGTTTGTTGTCTATTTGAATGTCACAGATAATCGGACAATACTACCAACGTTTTATTTGCAGATAATGACACCACAAAGGAGAAAGCAGTGGAGAAAGCAGTCGTGCGTCGTTCGAAACGACGAAATCTCTCGGGTGGAAGTACAACTGGTATGTTTTCTTGTTATTCTAAGAGTCTACGCTAGTACACTCTCTAATACACACCCTAGCCCTCAAGAGTGCTCCTAAACGCTCGAGGACCACTCAGAGTCAGAACGATCAGGCAGACGAGTCGGAGGAAGATGATGGGGGGCCTTCTCATGTGGGTGGCGGCCAATTCGCTTAAACATTGACGTGTGAATGTATGTACAATGTATTGATTAGTTACGAAATAGCGGCAATCTCGGAGTCGAATCAATTTGTATTGTTGTCGTAATATCGTTATGTAACTCCGAGTTCGCTCTTCACAATTCTCGGTACGAGTTCACCGACTTTACGCTTTGACCTGACCATCTCGTCGCTCACAATCAAGTTCACCACCTCGCACTTTGTCCATCAACATGCCAACTACTTCAGCTTCTGCTTCGGAATACTCCGACAAGTAAGAACCAGACTCCAGTACTGATATTCCGAGTCGTCAACTTATTTCAAAATGTTAGTGAACTCGCCGAGTACCACAGTGACGACGGAAGCGATATCGTTGACGAGGAACGCGATGGTCAACATGACCCAGCGCAAATTCCACGTCGAATGGAGACTGCCGATGCTCACACACAGGACGATGTTCACGCCGAAATGTACATGGTGAACGACGAGGAGCTGAACAGGCAGGTGGAGCTATTCCGAAGCAAAAAGGTCAGCTCCATCAAACTCAGTTCTTTGCGACGTGTCTACGAGCGCCGGGACACTCGAACGGCAATAGACCTACTCAGAGGACGGAAGACTGTGGTCATCGACGAGGAATACAAGCTGGACCTGGATGACCCGAACGCCATCCCCTACGTCGGCCCTCACTACCTTGACTTTACCCTTCACATCGGCGACCGACTTGGACTGGATGCGGCACTCCCTAACACGAACTACGACTTCCGATTCGAAGCACGACTCACGTTCAACCAGGCCCATGTCTTCTGGCCCGATGCGAACACAAAGTACCTTCCTTTCAACCCTAAAGGACGGATGATGAAGATCGGGACTCGTGGTCAGGAGAACATATGGATCGCGATGGTACCAGAAAGTTATCTCGAACAAGACCATCCGGAGAATACGCCCGACAGGTACCCAATTCTGGACACCGACACCACCTTGCTGAAGAAAAAGCATGTATTGATGGTGACGATGTTCTTTGCCTGGGCCTTGGCGAGGATACCGTACCGGGACGTCCACTGTTCCGTTACATACCCGGAACCTCTCACTCGGGAACGAGTCAACTCGTCCACTGAAATATTGTAAGTCGTTTATATATATATTCTATCTATGTGCGCATTTCAGGATATGTCCTGAATGCGCGCTCGATGTCACTTGTTATTATACACTCCGACCAGTACTGTCACCACTCAGTACTGTCCTATCTGCACATATGGGACATGTTCCCAAAATGCGCATACAAACATAACATCCGGACTATCATATAGTCTGAGCATTTAGGACATCTCCCTGAATGCGCAGATTTGTGCTTCACATATCTCATCGTTTTACTTTGTACGTTTTCGTTGACACTGAAATATCTTCTCTAGCAATCGTCTTGGAGAGTCGACCAGGATGTTCCCGATAGGACTTGCGGAATTCACACAACTACACGAGACAATAGGAAATGAGTGGTATCGATGGGTCAACAGAGCTCCAGAGTCGTGGAAAAGAGATGGATTCCTTACTTCAAATGTTCCAATCGCAATAACAATGCGATACGGTCAAAACCAGGTCATCGGCTCGGTCGACGAAGGACTCAGGGCTACAGAACGCAGAACGTGGGAAGCAGATCACAATTATATGCACCTCCGCCAGTTCACATTCTCGATCGCTACATCGTATCAGTGAGTAATACTTACTTCAACTGTAGTTCTCGAACATGTTCAAACCAAGTAAACTACTAGTTGGACCCTTGTTCACAATTGGAATGACAAGACTCCAGAAGAGATTATTGCAAAGTATCATCGAGTGTACATCCAACCTCTGTTTGGATCTGAAGATGAAGATGAACTAGAGGAGGTGGACAATCTGGCGGAGTTGCCTATACTTGATGGAGATGGTCGAGAGGTAGAGATAT
>JBBPPS010000034.1:0-24534 GCA_038092175.1 Boletus coffeatus
CCTCCCTCTAGGGTACACTCGCCCCCCCAGCCAACGACCACTAACCACACAGACTCGGACTCTACACCCTCAATCTATACTCAATCACCTCACTCCGAGCATCACGTCAAAGCACCCTCCCAAATCCCGACCCCTTGTTCCATTCGAGACCGACTCGAAGCTCTGGCCATACCCTCGCCCTCCGCTCATCGAGACTGACTCCGACGTCATCGAGATTCGAGATCGACTTCGCCGATATGAGCGCCCTGAGCGATCCAGACGCGTTCGAGAGGCACGTCGCTGCCAAGGGAAAGAAAACAAACAAGGCGCTCGAAACGCGATCAGCAAAAAGAACGCGAAGAGATCGAGAGGAGCTGGGACGTGCCTGCCCCATTACAAATGGTCTACCGTTGATGTTGATGTTGGTCTTAGGCGCCTCGGTCTGGGTGTTCGCGCGGGCGTCTTTCGGTGCAGCACAGTCGTGTTGTGGTGTGCGTTTCAGCGGGCGGGGGTGGGGGTGGAGGCGGGGGTGGACCTGGGACCGGCACGGAAGCGGGGGAGCGCAGTCTGCGCTCTTCAAGGGGCACGCTCGCGTTGCAAGACGGTGCCGGCCGCCCCAGTTCGTTGTCGAGAAAGGATTTTGTGACCGAGGTGTTGTCCTTGATATACGTACGCCCTGTCAATGTTTTGCCAGCGTCGCTCAACGATTTTATCTCTTTTTTTCTTCTTCTTTTCTTTCTGGGTGACACTGTCACAGGCGAACAAGCAGGAACTTCGTCGACGATCTTTATCGAGAGGTTTACTTCTCGGGCCGATTGAGCTCCGCGTGGGTCCGAGTCGGTTCGAACTCTACCGTGACTGAGGCCCGCTGTGGTCGCTTGGATATCATCGATCATGCATGTTTAGGATACTCGTAGTACAGGCTAGCCCTCTTTTTGCTACGAATAGTATCACCCTGCCAGGCGTCGACAGCGAAACAAGGCCACTACGAAAGCGACATGCCTGTGCCCTGTTTTGCTTCGGGGGAGGTGGCAAGGACCGCTGACTTCGGATGATTGTATACTTGTGGTGGTGGTGGTGTCGACTGTGCATGTTCGATCGTTGTGGAGGATGAACTTAAGACGAGGACAGAAGGGGAGGACCAGGCGTAGATAGTGACTGTGTCGCCAGTCAGTGAGTCATCAGTCGAGATGATTCAAAAATCGTACCTCAGCTCTCTTCGAACCGTAGCCCTTGCACAGAAGCCATGCGCCGACAGGGAAACGGGCGGCGACGTGTACTGTGCCCTGCCTGCCTGCGGAGGAGGTGGCAATGGCACTGACTGAGGGTTGCATCCTTAATGTCATTGGTCAAGCGAGAGTGCGCTCGAGTAGGAGCCGATGGCCCCATCGTGATTCTTCGAGTCCATTGCCGCATCACCCCCTTTTACCAGCTTCTCGACGCAGCGTCGTTGAAAATCTTGAGAGATTTTCAGCCAAGTCTCAGTATCGTTATTGCAGCCACTCACCCTGCTCCCATTGCGATGGTGGGTTTGAGGCACTGGTCTCCTGCGATAGCTCGTCCTCGATTTTTCCGAAACATTCGACCGCTTCAATGACTCGATCATCAGCTTCGAGAATCTCGCAGATCGCCTGGTATACACTACGTCGTGAGTCAGAGAGTCGTCAGCGGAGGTGATTCAAAACCTACCTCACATCTCTTCGAACCGTCGCTCCGAGTGACGGTTGTATCCCTGCGGTGGTGGTGCTGTCGATTCTGCACGCTCAAGAGGGGTCGCATCACATGTCTGATCACTCACCTACACGGACTCGCGATTCCTCTCGAAATGCGCCCTCGCCTTCTACAGTGATGTCGTGGCTCGACGACGAGACGTTGTAGATGGCGTCGGTGGGCATACCGCAGACGTGACTCGGAGGACGCTGGAATTGCTCTGCGAGGACGCGAGCAATGTCGAAGATAAAGCTGCTTCGATGCCAGATTCGATCAATCTAAAATTCGAGTCATCGCCAATGTGCTTCCCCCAGTCGCGCGGGGTCGTGGTCGACCACTTTTTCCGACGAGTCAGTGTTCAAAGAGGGGAACGATAGCAAAAAAGGACACGCACCAGCGTCAGCTCTGACTTCGTGGATCCATTGATCCTCGTCCTCCCCACTCTTCCCGCCACGTCCCCTACGGGCGACCCACCGCTGTCGCTCCTCGTCCCACACTATCTTTTCGCGCCGTTTCTTTTGAATGTCTTTTTGAATGCCTTTATTAGTGGCGGCGAAGCGTTCCCATTTTGTTGGTGTTTTGGGTTTGGCATATGTGAGGGTGGTCGTCGGTGGGGGTATCTGCGCTACGGGGCCGCATCGGTGCGGATTGGATCGAGGGGACGGGCGGTGGATCGGAGGTAGTTTTCGAGGTCAGCGCTAAAGACGACGGGGTAACACCATTTCTTGGCGGCTCGGGCGAGGACTCCGGGCGTGAGTCAGCCAATAATCTGTGGGTCTATAATAATCTATGATCAGTGACAACCTGACTCGGAGGCGAATTGCGCTTACCAATTCAATATTTGATTTGCCACTACGAGGGAATTGGCCCGATGATCTTATGATTCAGGAATACAATAAAAATCCTCCCTCACTAGTGGGAGTCGGGGAACCTCAAGCTCGAGTGAAAAATAAATTTACTTACTTCCCCGACTCTCACAAAGTGGAGAGCAGGGTTTTGTCGAAAGCAAAAATCAGGCACATGGTTAAAGTGAACGTACTTCTTTCTCACGATCAGGTGACTTTTTTTAGATCTCTTTCTTGTTTCAAGTTGGATGCTGTCGGCCGGGGGGGACAGGCGCTTGCGCCGCTATGATACTTTACGATACTAGCATACTTTTTTGTGGGACTATTCTCAATGTCGGGCAGCCTCTGACTCGACTAGTATGCAGATATCACTGATCTGGCACGCCGCGCAGTTCAGGGTGTAGAATTGTCACAACGAGGAAGGAGTCGGAACTACACACGTGGTAGGCTTCCGCACAGTCCGTCGGATCACCCGTGTCGTCACACCATACGTACAAATCGTATTCGTCATATTAGTCTACAAACAACCGGCTTGGCATCGCGGTTGACTGGATACCCTACCCGAAGGGATACTCTGGGTCTCCATGCAGTTTCGCAGATAAGTACGCTTTGACCTCTTCTTGAAGGCTTCGGCACTCTCAATATTTTCCACATAGTAGTACGAGGGGAGATTCGGTTGAATATTGATCCTCGGATTCCACCGTCTATTTTCGGAAGTCGAGGACTACTTGCTGGCTTCCTGCCGGTATCAATGGATTCAGTTATGTAAGCATAGTAGCGTAACTTGCGGCGGATGAGTCGATGCTGACACAGTATGATCGTAGCGTGCGCGCATGCGCCAAGTCCCCGACTCCATCTATGTTTTGCATTGAGTGTTGACGGTAGCCATTGTAAAGTCAGAATTCCCACTGTACATCTTGCTCGGCCAGTGTGAGCCAAGCAAGGTAATGATTTTGATCTTATGTTCAATAACGCAAAATCATATGCATCTCCGAGTCACTACTGAAAAAACTCGTTTGCAGCTGACAGTGACATCTTAGAGTGACATAGGTATAGGGGTAACCGCTTACGTGTCTGTCTTTGTAATCAAAATTAAAATTCCTAAAGACTGCTCGACTGGCTCAAGAGCTTCCATTCACTGTTTGCTTCTTTAAATCGATTGCAGTTTTGCTCACTGGACGAGTACTGAGTCTCTCCTGTTATTTGCAACAAAAGACTGACAAAAACGAGCGCGAAACAAAAAGGGAGAGAGCGTAAAGACATCGTGAGAAATTCACCTGAACCGTCAGCAGACCAGGTGATCTCAAATATGATAGTACAAAGGGAGGACGAAAATAATGGTATGAAATAACCTCGATGGAAGAAGTGCAATGAACAGGTATTTACCCAAACAATTCTCATTCCCTTTCCATTTTATCCAGAATCTTCACGACGGGGACCAGAATCGGGTTCCCTAATCGAGGAGAAGAGTCCGCACTTGAGGCGGAACTCTGGCGTGAATGGATGTAAGCTCTGTTCTGTGGGAGAGCTTTCTGAAGCTCCGTCCACAAGGCGTCCTCCAGATTTGTGAGCACTTCAATTTCAATCCCCACGGTGGGCGGGTTCCATGCGTACACCAGACCATGAGATCCGGGAAGCCCAATCTCATTGGGTAACCGATCTTGAAGGAGCTTCGCAAGCCTATCGCAGCACCAACAACACTTCTTGCTGACCGCAATTTCATTGACTGTATCCAACTATGCGACGTACACATCAGCAATCAAGAACATGCACTGGAAATTGAACCATACCTGACGACCGAGGAAGTCGTCCAATAGACGCTCACCCTCTATTGGCTTCCCGTTGTTCCGGATTTTGTCACGGCTGTGATACACAAGAAGTCCCATAAGACTCGCCTCCGCGTGCACCGTTCCACTAAACCTTAGTGATTTGCAATGTTTTTCCAAAACACGAATCCTCCGTTTCACGTCTTCATCATCTCCTGGATCGAGACGTGTTTGGTACATTGATATCAGCTCTTTGGCAGTCAACATCGATTTGTCACCCGGCGGAACTGTAACAAGTCCAACAAGAAAGTTCGTCGTCATTCGCTTGGAGATGCGCCGGTTGGTCAGATATCCCAATGCAGCGTGCCAAGCCACAACTGTCTTGAGATATCGAAGAACAGTTTTGTTGGTGGGTTCATTGGGTTCCGGTATCAGGTCCGTGTCTAAAAAATGCTCAGAAGAAAGCTAGTATACACGGACAAGACTTACCATCTCCATCCTCTTCATTCTTACCTGGCGATGATGATGATCAGCAAGTAGAATGGAACGGACCAAAATCACCAACCGGTTTTGAAGTTCACAGACCTGCCTATATGCTCTCCGAGACTTGTGTTCTCCAAAAGGTCCTGCAGAACTCCCTTCCATCTGACGAAGAGATACAAACCATTGCACCAGATTGCGACATCAGAGACCGCGGAAGATTGTTTCGGCGTCAGAGCATTCGGGCCAACATCCCTCAGAAGCTCTTTGGCTTCATCAATATAGTGATCCAAGCCCATGAGAATCGTTCTAAGAAGTTTGACCCACAACGGCGATGCTTCGTTGGACAGCTGCCATTGAAGCTGGCCATCCACATCGCGTCTATATTCCTCAGGCATGAGGTTAGGAAACACATCGGCCAACTCCTCAGGTATAGGAACCCATCGCGGTTGCAACTTGGCTTCGTCGTCCTCGCCTTCCAGAGGTTTCCACGCCGCGATGACATCAAAGAGTCGACGACCGTCAAATAATCGGTTGTCTTCGTGAAACCTTGCAGAAATTTTGCGATAACAGCGCATGACCACGAAACGTTGCAAAGCGAAGAAATTGTTTTGTTCGTCTCGTGCCTCTCTGTCGTACTGTTCGAGGACGGCCCAGGTGTCCGCAATATGATCTTCCAACGAACTCGGATCCGCGGGTCTAGCATGATGGATTGCAAACATGAGCTTACGGCGATTTATTGTCACGTACCCGTTGACAATGTCATGGAATGACTTTTCTGTCTTGTGTATCTTTGTGACCCTCAAAGTGGATTCCTTCGATTTTAAGTGAGGATTTTGAGTGACGAGAAGCGTTCGCGCTATTCCATCACTTTCAATCCTGCCTGTCGCCGCCACAACCTTTCCTGCAGATCGACTATACTTGTCGCCACACGTAAGAAGGGTCACGAAGTGACGCAAGAAGCGGGGAACGTTCTCGCGGTGGCTGGTGGGTTCAGACCTTGCTTTCAAGGCCTGAAGGATACTAGTCAGCGTGCGGATGCGCCTTGAGACCTCGTGGAAGTTCTGTGGGTCGGACATGATGCACGGAGGAAGCAACACAGATAAGACCGACTGTTTGAACTTTGAACTCGTATCTTTATTAGGTAAGCTAGGCATCCATCCAATCGGAAGGATGCCGCTTTTCAGGCACCGTTGATGCTGCATATTTTCCGCCCACCATGACTATAGCATTATCTCTGGATTGACGTCTCTCTCGGAGTCGGGGACAACCCATCTCTTCACCATCTCACACTCGCTCATCCCCCACAGGCAGGTCTTCTACGCAGATGAACGCGTCTTGCCCCTCGATGACCCAGATTCCAATCACGGCCTCTGCACCAACGAGCTCTTCAAGCACGTTCCCATCCCCGAAGCCAATATTCACACGTTCGACACTAACCTGCTCGACGATCTCGAGGAACTCTCAGACGCCTACGAGCACGAGCTCATCCGCGAGTTTGCCCAAAAGGACTCGGCTCGCTTCCCCATCTTTGATCTCATCCTCCTCGGTGTCGGCCCAGACGATCACACCTGCTCCCTCTTCCCAGGCCACGAGCTCCTCAAGGAGACCGACAGATGGGTCGCCTACCTTGACGACTACCCTCACATTGCCCGTCCTCAACCACGCTGCTCGCATCGCCTTCGTCGCTACCGGCGAGGGCAAGGTCGACATGCTCCCCCTGATAATCGACCAGCCAGAGCTCGGGCTCCCCGCGTCCCTCGTAAAGCCCGCTTACCCTGGTCAAGTGTACTGGTTCGTAGATGACGCAGCTTCGGCCAAGGTCAAGTTCTCCAAGACGGAATTCAAGTTGTGAGACGTCGGTCAAGGTGTTGAGCGCACGTATACTTCACCACCCCCTATTTACTTAGCATGTCGTCGCTGTACCTCTATCTTGATCGTCAGCATTTCCAGTAACATAAGATACCTCGGTCAACATGACAGTAAAATTAACACTCAACAGAGTCACAAACGCAAGGAGCGTGGCAGTACAAAAAAACAAATTCCAAAAATAGGAAAAAGTTCGTTTGCAGGGTGCCTGATATTCTCTGCAAAACCCTCCCCCACATAACCTTCTGAGCCTTTCTTTCCGAGATTCCGAGAGGTCTTCAAAATTCACAGGCGAACTGCGGCAAGGAGCGTGGCAGTTGCAGACAAAAAATCAAATTCCAAAAATAGTAAAAAGTTCGTGCGGTCTCATTTGCAGGGTGCCTGAAATTCTCCGTTGACAAAACCCTCCCTCCACTTCTCTTTTGCAACTTATTGTATCGTAAGCGGCGTTTTTGCGCCACTCTCATGTTTACCGAAGTTTTTTGTCTTCGAAAGTCAATACATACAATCGACGTCATGGACGAAAAACATTGCGACAGAGGAACATGAGTAGAAATAATTGTACGAGGAGCATTATGTCAGAAACTTTGCTGGGAGTTGGGTGCAACTTGAGAGCGTTTTTGAGCCAGGGGTGTCGAAAAGCTTAGACTGTGTATTCAGGCGGTAAATAAAGCGGATCATAGTATATTGCATAGTCTTAAATATCAATGATGCGATGTCCTCTACCTTACATAGTCACTAGGAACATAATATCGTTTCAGTGCTCTTTGTGTCGGGAATTGAGAAAGTTACCTTGCTTGCAAGGTCATTTCGAAACCCTCAGAATCTGCAGATTTATCACACGAACAAATAAGCGGGAATGGAAATAAAATATTATATAATTTGGTAACTACAGGTCGTGGGGATTGATTACAGGAAGAAAGGGAACTAATTTCCTCGACGCCGGGCGAGAGAATCCAGGGAAAAAAGCGAAAACCTGAGCTTCACGTGAGAGCGGACCGTGTGAAGCCCGGTTGCTGTGATTGAAGACTAGAGAAGAGTAGTACAAATACAAACGGCGGCGCCGAGAACCCAAACGACAAGGCGCGCGAAGCGCTACAAATACAGCGGTAACAAATACGCAAACACGATACCAAATGACTCTGGTGAGACGACGAGAGTGAATCAGTTTAGGCACTGAAACACAAGGATCAGAGAGAGCTCACCTGGCGAGACGACGGGAGCGGATCTGGAGGGACTGGAGCCCTAGACCAACATCTCACCAGGCGGGAATAGGAGAGTGACGACATAGGGACCCGTGCGCAGACCGCTGTGCGGTGTAGGGGGGGGGGACCCTCCAATTGGCTCCTCGGAATTAGCTAAGTATAAATAAAATTTAAACACTAATTTAAAAGCAAAATTGTTGAGCATACACTGCATGTAAACCTGTCCCTAGGCTACGGGTCCAGGAATAACTGTACTAGAACCGTTCGCAAGCAAGGTCTCCAGCGGCATCGCCGCTGCCTAGTACAGAGAACGGAGCGTTTTTCGTTCTGCAAATTTAAACACCGCCCGCAACGCTCCGAACCAGGACCGAACGTGGGAACGAGACTACTTAGTACCTATTATGTAATGGGCTTCGTCCGTTTCGTCTGCGGGCGATGTTGACCACGCGCGATAGTAGCAAAATCGACTCCCTTGCGAGTCCTCCGCGGCCCGCAAGGGAGCCTATGAATTCTCGACGAGTCGTAGTAGCGTAACCAAAAGCTGTGGCAAACTCATACGGAGTCGTTGCGAGCTTACGATAGCTCGAATGGTCAAACGACCGACGACGAAAGGAAGAGGTTGAGAGCGACGTGATAGGCGTCAGGATCACGTGTTCAACGTCATAGCCTCGGTGAGAGCCGCCCATTAAATTTAGTAAAATAAATTATACTTCACTTAATATAAATGACAGAACCCTCCTCCTCTAAAGGAGTCGGGGAACGAGAATTGCACGGAACTTCGGGTGACTCTGGGTTGAGATTGAGACATTATTGTCGTGTAAGAATGATTCAGGATAATCAAGCTTATGAACTGTGGCGCAAGCTGGCACGTGAGAGTCACAGCTTCGGCGCTACACCCATATCATGATAAATCGACACAGGATCGGTCCCCGCGCACGCCAGCGGCCGATCCGCCTTGAATTTCAAGAAAGTCTCGGTCATACCAAAGATGGCATTAAGTTTCTTCGTCCGAGCCGCGTGTGTACTGTACCACAATCGGATGGGTCATAGTCTAGTGGGCATATTCAGCCAGCCAGATATGGTTCCGATGCCCGTATTCTCTTCTTCCATTTCATTTGATTCGTACCTGTACACTTCTTTCGTCCCCACATCCTGTAGTGGACAACATTTCCTACTAACATTTTCGTACCTCCAAGTCGATTGTTTTCAGCGCAACCATCTTGTCGATAATCTTGGTCTCTGGGTTGCTGTCCATCTCGCGCGTCCTCGCGTTATGGCACTATTATCACGCACCACTGGATGTGTTCAGTCGTCTCGAGGCCTTCGAACTCCCTCGACTCCTAAATGATACTGGTCTTCTACCGCCCTTACCCGTAGGTGTAGATGAAAGCGACAGGCCAAGCATCGACTTTTCGGGCTAAAGCAATTTGACCTGAACCTGTGTCTTGGAAAGGAATGGCATCGCTTCCCAGGACACTACTTGGTCCCTAATGGCATTTCCGTCGACTTCGTGAAAAGTGAATTCGAAGGATCGCTCCCTGCTCATTTCAGGTCGGGAAAAAACAATGCAAATGAACCATGGTGGGATAGGAAAGGCTCTAGGTACACCCCGCTCGGCTTGAATGACCTTAATAAGGAGGTTCACGAACACTATGTGCGGAACCTTGACTTTTTGCCCTGAAGTATGTTGATAACGCCTTCGTAGGTTCCTGTGGAGACATGTGACTACCTTGTAGATCTTGACTTTCCTCACCATCCGACTTCCTCCGGGAATGAGCCTCGATATGCCGCCGATGAACAGACATGGGAACGTGTCGCATGTTTCCCTTTCCTTGACGCATCGCATTCCTCGCTAATGACGAGGACACTGTGGATTCCTGGGCATTGGTGGCAGCGGAGAAACGAGTATGGGGAGTATTGCCTCCTCAAAAACAGAGACAGTGTTAGCACAAAGGAACGCAACTTCCTCTCTCGTGCAAAAGCGGGAAATAGTGCGCAAAAGCATGATACCTAGATTGTGCGGAGGCTGACATGCTGACGTCGGTCGGAATACTAGGCATAGATACTTGTTTGTAGCATGTAGCTCGAACATCAGCGAACGGTCATCATGACCCTTAGCTCTACCCACACACGGCTGACTCGCACTTCGTCTGACTTGCGCTTACTGTCCGCCGTCCTCCTTCCCCAGGCTTCACCCATCTTGAAGGCTGATGACTTTCCGACATCCACGACCACGGGGGTGATACCGATACTTCTGGAAGCGACGACACATGTTTGCGCCTCCGCCTGCGATGGAGAGCTGATACTGGGGTTGTACAACGTTGCCGAGGAGTCGAAGCTGACGCCGCGCAGGGACAAAGCCATGCACTGATCAAGAATTGGATGTACGAGGAATTAGACAACACGTGCACAACTGCGGAGCTCTCGGACGGTTGCTACCATAACGCTGAATCCCCAGGAGACTCCGGTTGCCCTATGCCATTTGCGGCAAGATGAAAAACGGAGTCGTTTCGACTTCGCACAACTGCCTCTTTGGTGCTAACGTCAGGTGGTCAAGCACACTAGTACTAGGCGGTCGCTGTGAACCCTTACGGCTACTTGAAAACAAGGTGATGTTGAGGGACTACGGGATTCGCAGGCTTCCCGTACGAGTATCATGGAACCCGATAACACGACCATTGGTGATCAGCTGGTGACGTCTGCCACGTTCCACACTTACTCCACGTTTCCAACGCCGACCTTTGCACCTCCTTCGCCGTCGTCATCGGCCGATGTCATCTCGCCTTCATCCTCTCCTATTAGTCGACAACGTCACCGTCGCCCCCTCGAAAGAGCGAGAGCCGTCCGCTTTCCGGGTCGTCCAAGGTCTCCCCGAATGCAACACGATGAACCTGAGGCAGATCCGGTACACAAGGCACCACCTTCTCCGACGATCCATGCATCGCATCCTCGACGTTGGGTGTCAGACCCTGTGCCTACAGTGTCCACTCGTTCGTGTGCGGCCGACTATGACACCCATGTGCCCGACATGGCGCATCCATTTGCGAGGCACGTAGCACTCCCGGAAGAGCCTTCGTGGATAAAGCACATGTCAATCCAGTTGTGGATGGGATCAAGAAGGGTTTCGTTCAGTGAGGCCGCGTATGCAACTAATCGGCTATTCTCCGCGGAGCCGTTCGTTTTATCCTTACGAGTCTGCTGAGAACGCCAGGCCCGACGTCACCACAGGGGTTGCCGAGTTTATGCCGACGAAGCGCGAAACGTATGTGTTCCACTATGCGACGCTGGACAGTCCGCCCACGCTTAGAATGGTGTCGGTAGCGGGCGATGAGTCTGGTGACTACATTTCCAGGCAGGCGACCCTCAGCGTCAAGGCCAACGGCGTATACACTGTCGTTGGAACGGAAACGTTTATAGGGTCGACAGTGAACCACGACGTGCATGGGTCTCGCCTTCAGAACGTGAGGATACGCTGGAAATTCGACTACCTCGTCAGCGATCGCAAGGCGGACGGAATCGGAAAGATCCTTTCTGGAGAGAAAACCTTGACGCCGTTAACGTTCTCTTGTTCACCGTATCTATTCCATCAATCCCAAGGGAAGAAGACCGGGTTGATGCATGTCATGAAGAAGAATCTGGCATTGAGACTAGCGTCCCAGAAGCTGGAGCCCCCGAGTTATACACCGAATCATGGCAGCCTACCGCAAGCCTCGCCGTGTTATCTCTCTCCTGGGAGAGACGCTGTCACGCATGCCAGGTCGCGCTCTGATGCATCGTCCGCTGGACGTTATCCGGTCTGCCCCGGATGCTGGAGTTAAGGGGGAAAGTATGCAGGGGGTGGACTACGTGCCGCGCGCGCGACGACGAAGAGCGTCGTCCGCGGATGAGAACAGTTTGATTTGTCACGGTATCCCGAGGCTGAAAGAGGGGATGCTATTGTCTAGCCCGACTCTGCTCAGGTGACACCAAGTACTGTAACGGCTCGAAGGATTAGCACATGCGTGATCAACTAATTTGCATCCTCTTTGAGTTCCTGAATCGGGGGGTGGGTCGACCCCCCTGAGCACTGCAAACCTACTTCCGTTGTGGTTCCGCACATATCACACACCAAACAACATGTCCCTTACGCACGTCAATTCAGTGTCCCAACTCAACCGTATTCAAATAAGTTGACAGTGAGCAGGATCTCGTCTTCGCGCGAGATTGGGTTGCCCACGAATCGATTCAGTTCAAAACACGCGTTTTCGTAGCGGACCCCCAAATCGTTTGGGATTTGTCTGATGAGTCATGATGACGGCTGTAATGAAGATATGATAATCGACCTTGGCATTGAATCGATGGGGATAAGTTTGAACGGATGCATCTCGCAGTCTTTTTCCTCTCGACACAACCGATGACCGGAGTCTGGCAATCGCTGTGGTGAACTACACGGCAGGGACGCTGGACACTTGACTTGAAGGATACACGTGTTCGGTGTCGGTCACGGTACTGTGTAGTTTTGGCAGTCACTGCATGATGCATGATGGCGGAAAAACGCTCCGGCGAAATCCCCCTCTAGGGATACATGGTAGTGTCGTTTGCGATGAAAAGTCTCCGAGCCTGTGACTCGTCGCATACTAGGAAAGCGTTGACCCGACAGGCATAGAGGTAAATATTACGGATGGGTCCCCATCGCCTGAATCGATTCCAAGATAACACGTACTTTAAAGCTTCACATTACGCCTTAGCGGACCCCTATCCTGTCATATCGTATTCTATACGATATGTTTCGTTGCCCCTTTTCGCTGGCTCATCCTGATGGATATCAAGGGAGATGAAGTGGAACGGAATGGTGTTACCGGATTAAAGCCTACCCCGGGTAGACCCGCGATTCAGACCTTGACTACGGAAAAAGAAGAAATAAGACGTGGCATAGAAGACACATACGGATGGCAACGGCATACATATCCCTGGGATGCCACGATCACAGTTACTTAGTAGGAGCACTCATGTGTGAGACTATAGGTTGGTAGTGTATCATCACACACATATGCTGGTCGCCAGCTATCCATGTCGCCGCGCGGCGCTGACAGAATGATAACCTACTTTCCCGGTCAACCTGGACAACACGTTTTTGGAGAGCAATATGAGAAAAAGGGACGATGATTCTTATCTTCTTCAGCACCAGAGTATGATGTCTAATTTCAAAACACAAGAGGGGGGTAGAGATAAGATTCGATCCGGCAGAAGTCGGGAGTTATTTTTAACAAGATGTCCGAGATGAATTTGAGCCAGGGATGGATGGGGGCCAAGGGGCCAAGGGTATCCGCATGCTAGAAATATCCTCACGCCCTGGGTATTTCCCAAATAGTACCAAGTAGCCAGTAAAATATTGGCTCTCGCTTCGTCTGGGTCATCGATGGACACGACGGGCGGGCCTGAGTTCCTTCAGCGCTGAGCACGTAACTGGGGTTTGTTTGTCAACGCTCCCGGAACCAAACAACGCTGCGTGGGGGAGGGAATAAAAGTAAAATGAACGGCGCCCCGCATTTTCGAGTATGCCAGTCTGCGAAGTTGAAGAACTTTATGACATATCGCTCTTTGTTTGTTTGTTTGTTTGTTTGTTTTGCTTTCCGTGACGCCAATCCTTGTGCAGTGATCACAGACTGGTCGTCTTCTGGCCTAACCGCCGCCACATTTCCGATGGCAGCTCGTCGGAGAGATGACGCCAAGTGCCAGTGGGGTGTCTTCGTAACTTATAGAGGTGTCTAGAAGTCCCTGAGAAGAAAATCCGAGTAGTAAGAGGGCGAAGGTGGTGAAAAGTTGCTTAGCAGAAGGAGTCACACTTGCTATTATTGATTGCTTTTATACTATTCATATCCGAGTCGGTCCTCTGTTCCGTCAAGGTCTCGTTCAGCCGCCACTATTCCATCGTCAACCTGCATCTTGCCTTAAATTTATGCACATGCTCTCATTCAAGTTCTGTTTCTGCCTGCGATCGCGCCACGGTTATGATTATCCGACCACATCATTGGATGTGCGGATGCGTGCACTCGCGCGTTCAAGGCGAGCTACGACTGTGCCCGTGC
Organism: Boletus coffeatus; assembly: GCA_038092175.1. Classification (NCBI taxonomy): domain Eukaryota; kingdom Fungi; phylum Basidiomycota; class Agaricomycetes; order Boletales; family Boletaceae; genus Boletus; species Boletus coffeatus. Next base: position 13,923 of record JBBPPS010000034.1, read on the forward strand.
GCCAGTATCAAGTCGTTGAAGTCGTTGAAAGCGAAGAAATGACGAACAGTGAAGTGGAGGGTACAGTATTGCTCTAACTTGCTGTTCATTTACTACTTATTGCCTTATCATATACAGCCGTTTTCATTGAGTGCTAGTTACTAGTTTATCGTGTCGACATGTCGTGATCCGACATCATAACCCGTGGCTGGTACCCGTGAGCGACGCGCTGTCGACATCGTCGCATTGCGACATTTTGCTGATTGTGATCATGTTTTACTTTTATGTTCTGTTGGGACACCTGGGTCCAGGTCTGCCCGGAGGGCCTTAATATTTACTTCTAATACAACTCATATACAGACACAGGTAACAGGACAAACGTCCAGATCCAATGGGCCCGGATCGTCATTCCAGCGTGCGAACAAGAAGGTTCTAGGCGTGAGGTAGAGTAGCGACGCAGACGAGAACCGAATCGAAGTCGGAGACGAGCAACTTGTTACTAAACGAGCATGACGATCAACGTCGTGATGTGATATGCTGTTAGCGGGATCAGAACTTGATAACTGATTCTGATGCGTGTCTCAACGAGCTCTGATGGTCAGATTCCGTCAGAAGTAAACGATCGTTGGTCCAGGTAGACACATGTCGTCGGAAATGATAGCGTCGTATCTTTCTGCACGATTTGTGACGCGACTCTTGATTGTACGTAAGTCAGGTCGGGATTGAAGGGACAAAAGCAGATTGGCAACGCCGTCTTGTCATTCGTACGAAGGACTAGGGAGGAATGTCAGAATGTCAGAACAAACCGGCGAGTAACAGAACGCTTACTGCGTCGAATGAAGATTCAGCCACGAGCCAAATTTTTAAACGGAAATGAGTCCGCACGAGCACTCCCTCCGACTCATACGTGCTCCACTGAGCAGGAATCCCAGGTGCGCATGACTACGGGTCTGCACCCATATCCTGAGAAGATCAACCAGACAAGCGGAGGGCGCTGCAAATGTCGAGATGAGCTGCAGCATGTACCGATCGTTGTGCTGTACCCATCTGGGCCTATGGACGAATGGGAGGGTAAGATGGGAGGGGCAGGATCGTGCGCATGTCCATGCCACGGACACGGAACACGTAAAAGGCAAGGGGAGGACAGGGGTACACGGGGTGAGTATCATAGGGTCTGAGCGTGCACACGCATACCTGTGGATGCGCAGAAGAAGCGAGGTGACGGCAAGCAAGGGCATCCGCGTATACGTATGCACGTAATTATATATGTGGAGGACGAAGAGGCAAGGCGAGAGGCGAGGGCATGCGTGCGTGCATGCATATAATTACGAGGCCTTGAACTTAAGTCAAGAACGTGGACATTTGGTCACGTGATCGAAAATTAATTTTATACATTGCATTTATTGATCAGTGCCACAATTGAATCGATGTAGCCGATCGGCAAAGGAGCCTCCTTATTCCTCCTACCATGCATCCCAGTGGTAACTTCGCCGACTTGGACCAGTGGCTCAGCCCACCCTCTCCTAACGATGCTGGCGACAACCCCGCATGGGTGCTTGAACTTCACGACCGCGCCCACCACGGTCCTTACATTTCCTCCCCAGACACCGTCCATCCGCCACTCCTCGTCCAGATCCTCCAGGAAAAGAAAAATGCGACTGTGGAAGACATCCCTACCAACGTTACCCTCGACGTCGACCTTCGCAACCATCCGTGCCGCATCGGTTCCGCCTTCCAGCGCAGTCTCACCCATGGATCGGGGGCGACCTCTTGGGGCCGCCTCCTTGCGGAGATGTCCCATCTCGTGTATCAACACGTCAGAAGGAAAGCGATGGGCGCAACCGTCCCCGACAACGTTTTCAATACGATATGCGAATTGGCGATGATGCGGCTTGCACGCAGTTCGTTCCAACCAGAGGCGGGCAAGTCGTCTATTACTTCTATTTCCTACTGACTAATTGGTATTTTTCAATATAGTAAATACTACCGTTGTCGCCAGAGAAGTCGGCGGCGTCCAGGAAGGTATTGCAAGTACGTGGGTGCCTTCAACCTTTTCCAAGTTGCTTCGGCTTCATGTGAGTCACGGCATTACATTTTTTCGACGACAGAGGCTTACCTTTTGTCGTAGCTGGCCGAGGTTGCGCGCACGGCCCGAGAAGGCACCTGCGAAAGGGCAAAGTATTTTGTTTGCGAGGCCGCAGATCACCCGGGGATCGTGAAGTCCAACATGACGGATGAAGAGAAGAAACAGATGCTCTCCCAGATGGTTTTCTCAGAGGAAGTCGGATGTCAACTCCTTCATCGAACCATGGACGACGGGACCGTCGATTGGTTTGCAAATCACGATCTCGCCCACTTAATACAACAATCCCTTTACGACATCACTTGTCCGGGGTGGTGTGGCATCCTGGGCGAAATGACGCTGGACACCGGTGAAGTCACCGTGAGCCAGCCGCGTGAAGTCTCGATTCACACCGCCGCCACCCAGATCGCTTGGGTGAGTTATTTCTTTCTCATTATACATTTCAAAGTTGATCATATCCGAGTAGCTAGTACACCTTGCACGATTTTACATTGAAACGACACTACGCATTACCACTACGTTTCGGCCGACGAAGCGGAGGGCCGCAGGCACCTCACAATCGATCTTGATCAACCCATGGCTCCAGTGGACAGAGACGTTGAACACTGCAGTGAACAGCGATGCCAAGGTTATCGCAAAGTTTATTACCGGCCTCCTCGCACCGAATGCCGTGGGTCAAGACATGCAAGAGGCATTTCGAAAACTTCAATTGTACACGGATTTCATTGCTTGCCCCTCCGACATCCCTTATCGTGGTAGCTTGGGCAGCTTCCTTTACGCTGACCCTCTGCCCTTATTGATCGATGACCAGAGTCTCTTGAACGCCGAACTGGTAGTAGTATAACTGTCTTCCATTACGAACTCCGATGCTCCGATTGTACATAAAGAATGCAGGGTTTTGTTTTGTTTGACGTATACTCGCACCCGTACTCCCATGGAAAGCTTTACATCGCCAAATCTTGAGTCAAAGGTTATCATTGTCATTTCCGGAGATCAGCCGCAATCTAAACCCTATGTGTACCAATCACTCGAGGCAAAACATGATCTTCCTTCAGGAGATATCGCTCGCTTGTTGAGCTCGCCCTCAAGTTCCGGAGGTGGCCGCTCTCGCTCGCGTACCACTTCGGGGAAGGTATCTAATCTGTCTATGTACTGTTCTTTGAGCCTGATTTTGATCACGGACAGATACGTTCCCCATTTCCTCCTCTGTCCAACAAAGAAAGAAAGGCCAAGATGTGGCACGAAGCGTTGCAGAGGAAGCGGAGTGCAGCCAAGACGATGCTTGCTGCTCAGAGGGTGATTGAGGAGGTCGAGGAAGAGATTAGTCTGAGTGTCTCCAAAGACACTATCAACAGAATACGCGCCCAATACTATGACACTGGCGACGGTAGCGATTCGTCTGCCGAAGAATACGTTGCGACCATCTCCGCTGTCCGTGTGCAGGAACGACTGGGAGCGCCCGAGTCTACTTCCGGGGATAGTGACTTGAGGTAAATCTTCATCCTTTGTCCATCAACGCCGTACTGAATGGTTTCAGCTCTGACAGCAACTAATAAATATTCTTGTTCTGTATGAATCTGTGGCACCATTGTACCAAGTAATATTTATTGGGCCAACCTTCCTCGACTCCCACAGTAAGTGGGAGGGGGGGGAGGGGTCTTCACAGGCGCAAATGGGCTCTTCTGCAAAACGATTCGATCTACTTCATGAACCCCGAGATTATCCAATATACCCCCTTAATAAATATCATGGATGTTTCGACGCTCAGTTGATGATTCTAGACGATGTTATTTTCTTTTATTTCATTTATGTGTACGAATAGCATGGTGTAAGTATGTCTAGCATGCGCAGTGGTAACTTACAAGAGTAGTAATCAGGCGTATCGCGTTGCTTTCCTTATGCCCTTCCTATGAATTATTATCTCGTCTTTTTCCTCTCCTTTTCCCTCACAGTCTGCCTCGCCCCCTGCCTCAATAATTACATTCACAACCAATTTGAGTCGTGACCACTTTCGAGACGACTACCATCAGTACTTGTAGCGCCACCTTCAACCACCCCAACTGCAACTGCGCCCGGAACACTGGCAGTACATACCCACAATCCCACAGCTAAATCCGTGAACCCGAGCAACGAACCGGAAGGTGACCCCGATTTTTATCCGACCCCGCTAAACATGTCCGGTGCTCACAACGTTACGCTGGAATACAGCGTCTTTTCCCCCATCGATTTCGATTAGGTTAAGGAAGAAAATCATTTTGGGGACATACTGGGCTCGGGTCGGAAAATTTGCCAATGACTGCTTCAGCAGTTTGAGATGGCACCCGAAGGGCATTGGAGAACTTTATCTGGTGTGCCCGTCGATCTATTTTTTCTCGCGTACCAAGCTCAATGGGGTGCGCCTTTTAGTACGCGCCAAAGGACAGACAAACGGAGGCGTTGTGCGCCGACGTTTGTGATACTATGTATGGATTCTCCATCGACCGAGGCGCCTTCAATTTCACAGCCGGAGATCGTACGCACCTGAAGCAGACTGTCGTGCTCAACATGAGAAACCGACGGCGCGTGCACGCTGTTCGTTGACGGGCAATCGATGATCCATCGGACGGACATTTTCAATAGGCATATCACTCAGCAGGTTAGGAAGAACAAGTCGACTGGTAAGAGGTCTCACCTTCCTACTACTCTACTGACACTGCACTACGAGTGACCGCAGCCGCATCTCAACATCCTGTGGAGTTCTTAGGTCTTTTCTCCAGATACTTGTTCGATTATCCGAGTTACAGCGCGTCCATCCTCGTCCAGCACCTTCTTTGGGGTTCACGGTAAAGCGTACGCCACCCCAAAGCAACAATACACTTGGTTGAAACTTGAAAGACCTTTCAATGAACACGTCCGCGGTAAGAAATTTTAAGGTAGGATACCTGATCGATATAAAAGACGACTACGAATAGGTTCTTGTCTCTACTTTTTTGCATGCCTTCGCAAGACTATAATCACTAGTTGTGCTCCTTTTACTTATCTGATCGTAGAGTCGAAGGACGGGTTAAGTTAGATGAGTGTTTGGTTCCCACACGAAGTCCTAACAATCACCATAACTACGTACGGTGACTGCAGCCACTGATGGTCCCATCTAAAATATAGACATATCTGATCACAATCGGGACCAGAAAGACGCGAGCGAGCCAGCTATTATACATAACGACGAGACAGGACGGCAAGCACGAGTCCGACAACAAAAGCGAGTAACTTACGAATCTGAGTCCTTTCATTGACCCACCCGTCTCGCCAACAGCCTCTCGGGCTCTTTTGCCATCGCTCCATCACAAAAACCGACTCCGCACGGTCTTTTGACTGGCATCGATCTGATATGATATGTTTCCTCCACCGCGTTTGCCGGGCTCGGATGTTCCAAGCCAGCCAGTTCGTTGTTCTGTAGGCTCATCTACGATGCTCCACTACTGTCGCGTGCTAAAACGGGCAGGCCACGCATCATGGCTTCGACGGGGCCAATGCCAAAGTGCTCGTTGCAGGCATATACAGCAGTGAGAGCGTGGACGAGGATTGAGGTAGGGCAGATCGCTGCGAGGTGGTAAAGTTCAGGAATAAAAGAACGTCTAGTTCGTGTTCTGTCGTGTCTGTGAACGAGGGATTGAAGACGAAGTGTGGGAAGAAGCTAAACTCCTTTTGGGTGTGCTCTCACGAGCCTCGGAATATTCCGATTGACATCGGGCCCATGCGCTTCCTAAAACAGAACGTCGGGTTTCGAGACTACTACTAGTTCGCCCTGTCACGGTTGTATTTGGCAGTGGCCGATATGGAGCCGCAGCGGTTTGTGCAGACCTGTGTTTGCAATCGTTCTTTCGACGATCCTGGGGCGTTCACACGACACGGAAAAAACTGCAAGAAGCGCAAAAGGCAGCTTGGGGATGCGCTTCGCAGGGCAAAGGAATCCTACGGTTCGAAGAAACAGCGCCTTGAGACCAATGATGAAGTCGTAGTACCTTCTCATGAATCCCACTCTGTTGTCACGGCGTCGCCTCACGAAACCCAGTCAATCGTAAGTTCTATTAGCGAGCAACATGGGGATCACTCAGGCGCACAAAGAAACCAAAGACACCAGGCACGTTCTATACATACTTATTACACCATTTTTCAGCGCACTGATGCGGCAACATCGTTAGGGTACAGACGGAGACTTTGAGCCCTCCAGAGTTCTCGAACGGCCGGGTGACGACTTACCGCTGGCCGTTCGTAGAGGTCGACGGTTAAACTGCCAACTCCCACATCGTTTTAGGGACGTACTTCCGGAACCGCCTATGCCGCTCCCCCCTCCTGATAATGCGTGTTCCCCTCCCAACGATGCGTGTCCCCAATTGGTCACAACGGTACCAAGTTCACAGGAGGTTTCGCTTCCAGACCATGTTCCACCATCACGGCGTGACGAACACATCACTCAGATGAATTCATTCAACGTCTTTCGTGTCTATGACAGTGATGCAATCCCTGTCCACGATCCTGAAGATCAGAGCGGCGACTCGGGGGACAGTCCATTCTCTAAGCCAACGGTCAACGTGATACAACAACTCGACCCAGAAAATCCATTTCACCCGTATCCAAACGAGAACTCGTGGCAGTTGGGCGACTGGTACTGGAACCAGGGGATGCAAAAGTCGAAAAAGAGTTTCAAAAACCTTCTTGATATCATCGGGAGTATGGACTTTCGACCTGAGGACGTGTCGCACACCAAATGGGCGGCGATTGACCGCGAATTGGGTTGTCTAAGGGTTCCTGAACAGCAGGATTCGGCGGAGTGGATGGAGAATAGCTGGGAATGCGACGACATCACTATATCCGTTCCATTTTCTCGTCGCTGTGAAAACCCAGGCCCAAAGGACTACACCCTCTCAGGGTTTTACCGGCGCTCGCTCATCTCGATCATTCGGGAGCAGCTCATAGATCCAATCCGCTGCAGCCGTTTCCGCTTCGAACCGTACTCCCTGCAGTGGCGACCTCCTCATAGGACACGCAATATCAAAGTTCACGGGGAACTATTCACTTCGCAGGTGTTTATCGACGAACATAGAAAGTTACAGGACTCACCTCCAGAAGCCAACTGCGGTCTGCCCCGGCGGATCGTCGCACTGATGTTTTGGTCAGACGCGACGCATCTCACCTCGTTTGGCGAGGCAAAACTATGGCCTTTATACATGTACTTCGGAAATGAATCGAAGTACGACCGCGTTCAACCAACATCGCATCTTTGTGCGCATGCTGCTTATTTTCGAACGGTCAGTATCTTTGTGAAGTTTCACTATGTAAATGGTTAATGCTCTTGCACCAGCTGCCAGACAGTTTTCGGGACTTTGTCATGGAACACGTAGGGGGTGAGAAGTCTCCGGTTGACTCCTTCTTCACACATTGTCACAGAGAATTCTTCCATGCTCAATGGAAGAATATTCTCGATGATGAATTCCTTCACGCGTATGAGCACGGTGTCGTACTTTCGTGCGGCGACGGGTTTGAGAGGCGAGTTTATCCAAGAATATTCACATATTCGGCAGACTACCCAGAGAAGTATGCCTGATATGTGTCAATATATCTGTCGCTGACTTATCCTTTCCGCCAGAGTACTCATTGCAAATGTCCGCAATCTTGGCAGGTGTCCCTGTCCCCGGTGCCTCATTCCAAAGGACCAGGTTCAGAATGTTGCGACTGACGGTGATATGGTACAGCGTCAGACCTTGGCTCGCAGGGATACCGTGGAACGTCGCAACAAGATCTCCTCAGCTCGCGTATTCATCTATGAAAAAGGGTATGTCGTGGACACCGCCCAAGTCGAAGCTAAACTCAAGGATGAGTCACTAGTACCTACTGTGGTATGTGTCATCTCAAAGTCTATCCTTAGAATCATCAACAATTCTAATGATGTTCTTGACCAGAATGCGTTTTCAGACCGGTTGGGCCACACAGACTTCGATTTCTTTCTCATGCTAGTCGTAGACTTGCTACACGAGTTTGAACTCGGAGTCTGGAAGGCCACATTGATTCATCTACTTCGGATAGTTGACAGCGCGGAAGAAACTTCCCTCGCTGAGCTCGATAGTCGGTGAGTGATTCTAATATTAAGATACCAACATTCTTGAATAACTCTGTATGCAAGTTTCCGTAGGGTCCCTTCTTTTGGCCGTGACACCATCCGGCGTTTCCATAAGAACGTTTCCGAGTTGAAGAAGTTGGCTGCGCGCGATTTCGAGGATATATTACAGGTTAGCTTCGCCTCCTCTTTGCATCCCTTGCTGAAATATTGTGTGTAGTGTTCGATCCCAGTTTTTGCAGGGCTATTACGAGATCCATGCAATGATCAAATCACGCAGTTGCTCTTTGTCCTCTGCCACTGGCACGGACTTGCAAAATTGCGCACACACACAGATGAAACTCTCATTATCTTTGAAAAAGTGACCACGGACCTCGGTAACCATCTCCGCAAGTTTGTCTCTGACACTTGCCCCTGTTTTCCGACCAAAGAACTACGTCGCGAGGCGGATGCGCGCAAAAGACGCCAAGAACGTCAAAAAACGGGGGTAGTGGCCGGCTTGTCTCAAAGTAGCAGCACTCGCCAACCAAAAGGACTCAATCTTCAAACCTACAAGGTCCATGCTCTCGCTGATTATCCCGCGCATATTCGGGCCTTCGGAACCACTGATTCGTATTCGACACAACCGGTGAGCGCTAGTCTGTGTTGAGATTAATACATTTGTATCCATGGTCTATCTAGGGAGAACTGGAGCACAGGACCAGCAAAGGTCGCTTTAAAAGGACGAGCCAGAAGGAGTATACACCCCAACTAGCATCCATCGAGCGCCGACAAACTCGCATCCGCAGTATCCGCGCAAGGCTTCGCTCACCAAACACGACAGACCCAGTACCCCATACGCCGGAACAGCACCATGTCATCGGCCAGTCTCAAAACTTCCCAGAAGAACTTACCAGATTTGTGCAGAGCAACCTGGGTGATCCCGCAACTGAGGTGAGTTTTCTCATCTATATGGATGGAACATACAGTTCATGGTAATTTCAGCACTTCACGCCAAAGCTAAGGGCGCACATCCTACCTCGGATTCTTGCCATCCATCAAGGCACAAACCCGTCTGATGATATTTCATTGAATATGGAACCCGGGGATAATGCCCTCGCTGACCTGCCTGCAAAGCTGACTGGCGTCGTCTTCAAAAGCAACAGGATTTACCGACACAGACTACTCCGAGTTAACTACACTGGTTATGACCTTCGGCGCGAATCCGACGCAGTCAACCCGCGCACCGACAAATGTGACATTATGCTGTTATCACAATCAGGTTTAGATGGATCTACTCCTCATCCCTTTTGCTATGCTAGGGTCTTGGGAATATTTCATGCTAATATCATCTACACCGGTCCAGGGTCGAAGGATTACCAGTCACGACGTATCGAATTTCTTTGGGTACGGTGGCTTGAAGTTTTAGAGGACCGTCCCTCAGGATGGCAAAATTTAGCTTTTGATACCGCAAGATTTGTACCGATGGCGGAAGGGGATGCGTTTGGTTTCGTAGATCCGGCTGACGTCCTACGAGCGTGCCATTTGATACCCTCCTTCGCTGACGGTATGTTGCATTCTGATGGCATCGCGACGTCATCATGCGCCCGTGATTCAGACGACTGGAAGCGCTACTATATTAACCGGTGCGGGTTATATCCAGTTGGGAGTGAACATGACTGACCCCTGCGATTAGCTTCGTTGATCGTGACATGATGATGAGGTACCATTGGGGCCTCGGCATCGGCCACACTTACTCTCATATTCACAGGCCTGGAACTTTGGAGGCACATCCAACTATTTGCGACAACAATGAAGATCCGAGTCGTGTTCCAGGTCTTGGTTTGTGATCTACTTAGCATAAATGGTGTATTATTGCTAACCGAACTCAGAATCAGTTCCACATGATGACGGGCATGAAGACTACGATCATGAAAGCAGTGATGACAATTCAAGCGACTTGGAGTCGGAGTCAGAGTCAGTTCTGGAAGATCATCTTGAGATGTATGGATTGGATGATATGACGCAGGATGATTACGGATATGAGTTTTGATTCTAGCAAATGATATATTACTTGATTGGCGATGATTTTAGGCATGTCGCCCCACGTATTCACGCCAGAAATTAGAATGGCAAGTTTGACTTGTGGTGCCAGGCGTCCTGTGCCACAATTATCGTCATTGATCTCACCACGCTTCGTCGCGCTACTAGCTCAGACCCGCGATCTCCACATTCCAACCTCTTTCGATGTTTCAACGATCAACAACGCAATGATTGAGAACTTGTCCCCCTTGATCCAGAACTCGCAGGCAAGATTGACGGTAGGCTAGACGATCAAAACCCTCGTCGTCTTTAGCGCTGACCTTGAAAACTACCTCCGATCCACCGCCCGTCCCCTCGATCCAATCCGCACCGATGCGGCCCCGTAGCGCAGATACCCCCACCGACGACCACCCTCACATATGCCAAACCCAAAA
>JBBPPS010000035.1:0-23888 GCA_038092175.1 Boletus coffeatus
GCCTCAAGTGATCATCGCCACCGCCAGCGACGGACCCAGAGCCAAGCCAGAAGTGCGCACGCCCAGAGAATCCGGCGTCTCCTCGGTATCGGTATTGTTGGCGTCTGAAAGAGTTGCGGATCCGAGCACGCCCCCTCGGTCTACGACATCGCCCATGAGGAAGCGTCCCGCCAGCAGTTCTGGTCCCGCATCTACGCTCGTCGGTTCCCTGAACTTTGCTACATCCCGGGCCACATCTCCTGCGCCCTCTCTCGAAGCTGTCTTATTGGAACGGAAGCATCGTCTGGTTGCTGCAGCTGCTGTAGGGCCCGTTGCCGTAGCACTGATTCTGGCACGGGAACGATCGCAAGCAGGAGCGCGAGCACGTCGGCACGACCCCCAGCTATCGCCAAAGGTCCAAGCAAGTTCAAGAGCAGTCCTCTCGGCGGTGGCGAACCGACGACGCGCGTGGTGATTGCAGAACAGGTCAAGCAAGATATCAAGGGGCGTGAACAGGGACAGATTCGTATATCGACCGATGATATGGACAAGGACGGTGCAGATGAGGGCGATTCTGGCTACTTATGACATTAGCTGCGGGGTATGGCTGCCTGCCCTTTAGCTTCATCTCGCCCGGATTCCGACGTCATCTGCATTCCGCTACGATCGTCTACTTAGGCTCCTCCCCCGGTTACCTTTTTTTTTCATTAATGACTGATTATCTTTTTCTTCTTGCCCATCTTTCTTCCCTTGTTTGTGTTATGCTGTTGCTATTTTATGTCTGCCTCCTTCTGATATCTCCTATCTTTCGCCTCGTAAACAATAAGTTACGTCCCCCCATGATGTGAGAGAATAAATCAAGAACTCGTTGCGCGTTGATTACAACGAGAGTTCCCGCCGTCAAACTGCTACATTAGATCTAATATGTATTCTGAGGGTTTCCGAGCTCACACGGGTTCAAATTTAAACGAAGCAGAAATGAAGAAGATGTAAAAACAGTTGTAGTCACGCTGAATCGTCACGTTTGCCGCGTAACATGTGCCTTTCTGACGGTGTGACCATGTGTGACTGCCGAACCAGCATGACCGAAGTTATTGTACAGTGTAGTAATATACAGTAATATACAGTAATAGAAGTACATAAAAGCTTAAGAGCAGCTCAGAGGACCTTAGACTGCTCAGTACTCAGATGAAGTACGGCAATTATAAATATCATACATACCATCCACTCTGGACAGGAAGGCCGCACTTTCCACCCCTCGCGTCGGCATGACGAAGGCGGGTCCCACATCCACTCACCCAACTTGATATCCAAATCCCTCGCAAGACCCAACGCCACCTCATGCGATATCCCACACTTGAACATCGGTGGTCGGTCCGGTTTATCTGCTGCGCTCGTTCGGTGCAACGCCTTAGCCAGCGTTAACTCGGCGATCTGCAAAACAACCATGTCAGATTTAATTTTGGTGAGGTCGCCAAGTCGACGGGTCTAGCCTCCCGGGCTTAGAAGACACTTACGGCTGCATGCACTCCCAACCGCCATGTCGGTATAGTCCCCGGAAACCCGAACCGCAGGTCGTGCGGTCTCGTCTCATAATCATTTTCCTCCAAGTATCGCTAGCAGCCGGTCCAGCGGAAACGTCGCCGGTCTGAGCAACCGTTAAGATATCTATGTGGGAACGACACGTGGTGTGAGAGAAAAGGGACAGAAGAGAAGAAGCAAATGAACGTATACCTTGACTACCGTCTGCCCACCCGCCTTCATGGGAGACCCCGATTTCCGCCGCCTCTTCCGCCGTTCCTCCGGTCCCCTCCCAAACATCCTGAGGCCCCTCTTCGCCGGGTTCGTCGTCGCCAAGTACGCAGCAACCAAGATAAACTTGGACATGCGTGGAAGGTGGTTCGCTCCGAAATTCGACGTTGGTTTACTTGCGGCCATGGAGGACCCTACAGTCCTCTGGCTCTGACCCGTATCGTCCTCATGACGGGCAGTCCAGTCCGCAGCCGTAAAAGTCGGCAAGAAGAACTTGATCAGACGTAGCCGGCCGTCTGTGCCCGGTGGTTGAAGCTCGGGAGTCCACGCCTTCGTCCTCTGCCTGTCGTAGTAGCTCAGAGAGCATGGTGGTAGGTCAAGCGGTGAGGCGTGTGTGAAAACGATGGTTCGGATTCAGACAGGGACTGAGACGGGTCGCGAAAGGCCAAGGCAAGTCTTTGGAGGATGTCTGGGAAGTCAAGATTCACCAAACGAAAAGGATCAGCAGTGTGCGACAACTTACCTTTTGACAGGGTGTCCACGTTGGATCAGGCGATGCGCATGACTTCCCAGACGACGCAGGAGAGAAAGATAACCGAGACTTTGACAGGCAACTATAATAAAGAGGTCAGGCGAGTCACCTCTGATCTCGGAGAAGGGTACTAACCAGCTCTGCTAAGCGAGAGAGCGGGACGATTAGTTCTGGGAGACGCGCGGCGAGATTCTCGGCTCTCTCGATAAGAGTGACCGTTGACGGTTCTTGGTTGTCCTCCGAGGCGACCGCTTTGCCCTTTCCATCTCTTGTTCGACTGAAGGGTTACCAGTACGCTCCAAACTAAGTCTCCTGAGTGGATGCAAAAAGCTGCCCATGTTGTCGTTATACCTCTGCGAAACGTCCCCGAGCCAGACACGACACTCGTCCTCCCACTTGGGCCTGCGAACGCGTCGAGCACAGTATCAAGGAACACGCGCGGTGTCACACATGCCACTTCATTGGCTCGTGCGAACAGAGTTGGCGGTGAGTCCGGGATGGAAGAGTGGAAGACGGTGTCGATGACCGAGGCGTTGATGCACGTGCTGTCTGTGACGACATGAATGGGAGTTTAGTCCGAATTAGCACCCGTGGAAAACAATTACATAACACTAGCTTGGTATTTCACTCAGTAAACTACATTGACTACGGACGCGAAACTTCAAGAAAGTGAATACAGGAGAGTTGAATATGTAACAAAACATTGTAAACAACTTGAAGGTACTATTTGGCAGCCGACGAAGAGTTTGGTGTGGATAAATGAAATTCCGCGATCTAAATTACAAATTTAGTAAAAACTTCCTGCGGGTCCGGATCGCGAATTCATGCGAGAAAACTCTCCCCCACTTACGTGGGAGTCGGGGATGGGATCCATACTTTCCCGTTATTCATATTCAGCTCTCGTTCCTGCAAAGAATATTTATATTCCTTCAAGCATTCCGTTTAATGTTGCTCACGAATTTTTCTTGAGAAGGATACCACTGGACCGTCATCTAGAGCAGTACTCGCCATCGGAGTCATATCAACAGAACTTTTGGAAATGGGCAGTTGTTCAGCTTGAGAACATCATCACTCGAAGTGACGAGGTATCGTGCTCATAAACTCATTTGCTGGCCATCTGATTTCGTCTTTAGGACAATGAAATCGACGAGTGAATATATGCGCATTATTTGTCCCTAAGATACGAGAACCGGTGCGCCGCACACATCCTCTCGGTTGCATATTATGACTAAGTAGTACTGTTCGTTGATCGCGTCCAGCAGCTCAGGGACACCACCCGACTCGTTCATCACGCACTACTGGAAGTTTCCCGTTACACATGACCATCCGACAGAGAAGAATTTCTATGAGAAGATCACTCTTCTTGAGTCGCGTACAACTATCGAATCAGGGACGACGGGCCTCAGAACGTGGCGAGCAAGCCTTGTCTTGGCACACTACCTCATTCAGCATCCTCGTGAGTCGCAAGAGCCACCAGTCTTCGCTGCGTCCTAAACTACGATTGATGAATAGACCTACAATGTGGACACCAGCAATGTGCTAGAGTTGAGGAGCGGAACCGAATTCGTCGGCATTCTGGTCGCGAGCTTGCAACTCCGTACCGCACATCCTTTTGATCGCAAGATGCCAACTGTCTGCATGTCGGACATGAACCTTACCGTGCTTTCTCGCTGTCAGAATAACATTAAGCTACCGTGCAGTAAGCCCAGACATACTTTCCTGCTCTGTCTCTCTGGATCTTTGACCTGTTCATATTCAACATACTGTAGACAAATCTTCATTTCACCCCAATCTACGTTACAAGTCCCTCGATTGGCGAGATTCATTTTCGGATCCAGAAGGCCTGAAGTCGTTCTTTAACGAAGCTAAGGTAGACATTTTACTTGGAGCAGACATCGTGCGTACTTCGTCATTCAATATGATGGGGTCGACACACCATCACTGGCAGGGACTGATGTTCCCTCCAGGTATTTGAACCCACTCTTATATCCCCCCCTAGTCAAGACTATTTCCCTCGCCCTCTCATGCGAGCCAAGTCGATTAGCATTTATAGCACTGACCGTGCGGAATGAACAAACGTTGACACACTTTCTACGTGAAATCTGCGAGTTGTTATTTGTGTACCATTGTCGATTATTCGTAACTTGGCCTCACGATCCAGGGGAAGTGCTAAGGATAGAGGAGGTTCCTTACCGTACCGTCAGAAATCCATCGTAGCGGCGCTCTTGCGCCAAGTCCCCGACTCTTGGGAATATGTAACCAATTTTGTAATAACACGCCAATGATAATTACTTAGTGTACATATCCTTCGAGTGAGCATAGTCACCAGGCTCCAAGTTGTTCCGCAGCCTGTGTCTTGCCTGTCTCTTGATCAACACCCTACTAATCGTAGCGGAGGACTGTACCATCAGGTAATCAATTCCCACGTCAGAATCGCTTTGCAGAGAGCGGCACGTTTCTGGCTGTCACAGAAAACCCTCGCCGAGGGCCCCACTTTCGTGGGAGTCGGGGATTTTTGCAGGTTCCAGATCAAGTAGACTGCGAGCTTGAGGTACTTAAAGATACTTATACAAAGTAGCTCGAGGAATACTTCCCTAGTCTTTCATGAATTCCGAAGCACTACGATGGTTCTGGAGATCGGTTTGATTTCATTTGGATGCTGGAGGCGGGGCCGCCTAAGTAGGCGCATACGAGCCGTTCTGGATTCTGAGACGTCCGAATTCATGGTTGCACCAACCGTATTGCTCTATTGGGCCACCTATCGACAAGTTGGCCCCAGGGACGCATGGATATATGTATGCATCACAGCCCAATTTCTCCTTTATGTTATCGCTATCGTTCGAGTCAATCAACCGACGCGTCTTCCTTGTGGTGTTACTCGTCGAGCTCGTCGTCAAGTGCACGTCGGGCGGAGTTGCTGTTGAAGCAGCTCAGAAGCAATCACGAGATTATCTGTGGCGGATAATGCGCGAGAAGGCTTCCGACGGACTCGGAGAGTCACTGGTTTACAACTGCAGCATCAATTACATACGAGTACTAACAGCTATGTACCACAAAAACATGAACATTGAGCTTGAAGTTGAATTGCAATGACAGATATATGCAAATATATTTATGAATCGGAATGAAGTGGAAGGTAGTAAGTAATACGACTCATAAAACAACGTAGATAAAATAAACAGAGCCTAGAAAGCATTTGTGAGTATGCGGCACGAGTGGATGATTACTCCACACACCTAGTACTCGGATTCAATCCAATTTACGTTTCCTAGTTGACCGACTTGTCGAAGAAGTGGTATTTAAGGATTGCTGTTGTAATGAACGCGGCATCACGCTCACCAGCCGGAAGCCCGTCCTGCGGATAGAATCCCGAAGGCCGCCAATTCCATGTTCTGCTTCTTCTACCTCCTTTTCCGATTGCTCAGCTTGCAACCGGTAAAGTGCGCAAAGGACGTCATGTTCTTGTGCTAGACACAATGCGAGATGGTGCTCAGCACGTGCAACTTTTCTTCGCGCGCTCGCGGCTGCCAGCGCGACTGTGGCCTCTTGCTGAGAGCGGAATGCTGGCGCTTTTTGTTACTCTACATGAGTTGACTAAAATAGATGAAACCCACTCATCGACTCCGTCAAGTCATCTTCATCTGAGTCACCAATACTTCGTACAAAGTTCTTCATTAATTGGGACTTGATTCCGCCACCGGTTTCGTACGAGGAGTGCTGAGACTCCGTGTCGCTACTAGTACAGTCCGAGTCGAAATCCGAGTGATCCGGTGTTGCTAACGAAACCTTCCTCTTGTGTGCAACGGGCTCTGCGGCCGTCTGAGACCGAATATTCTGCAGGAATTTTGCAAGAGTCCGGAGATTTCGAGACTTGCGAAGATGCGAACGATGAACAGAATAACATCCGAGTGTGGTATGGGCAAAATTGGACGTCCCAGATGGCGCACAGAGAGCAGATTTAGAGCGCTTGCACGATTGCATAGTCGAACTTGCACCAAGAAAGGCGACGACTCATACTTCTCACGGTTATAGCAATACTACTCTAAAAACCAGACGGTCACTTGAGTTACCATTGAATCAATATTCAATGTCGTGAGTCGCTTCACATTGCTAGGGTGTCTTGACAGTGTGTTTTACATCGTTCTAGCGCGATTATACGCTGTGCAACGAAACCGTGTCATCACAAAAATCGCAGAATTCTGATATTACCTGATGTGGCGGAGATCACCTGATCGTAACGGCGCTGTCACGCCAAGTCCCCGACTCGGCTTGTGACTGTGTAATGTATAACATAGGTATAGGGGTCAGAGCTTCCGCAGGGACCGCGGTGTTGTGCTTGCCAGCGCCGCTACGGGATCGGACTTCAGAGTCCAGACGTCCAGGAATGCTACGTGTGTGTTCTCTCTTGACTCGGTTCTAGTAGTATGCAGAGCTTGAAACCAAGCTGCCCCCAGTGCGGCAAGTCCTTCAACAATGAACTACAAGTCCAAAGGCACCTTGACCAACCACAAACGAGGTGTCACCGAAGGCCCACGGCTTTCGCAGATATGGATGAGCTGCTCGAACAATTTCCTGGGCAACCGGACGTCCAGCGTACTCAACACCTACTCCTTAGACGACCTCGTCATGATACCGTCGAGCCAGCAGCAGAACGTCTTCGAAACGGCAGCACCGAACCTGTACAGCAGAATAATCCAGTGATTGATTATTACCCAGGAGCAGCCAAGGTCGTTGACCCACGAGGTTCAAAATTCATGGACGCCTTTGACGAGGATAGGTTCGCAGAAATCCGTCGTAATGAGAACCTTTATTACCCATTCGCCGACCGTCCTGAATGGGAGCTGGCGGAATTCTTGGTAACCTCGAGCCTTAGCATGGCTGCAATTAATTGCTTTCTCTCTTTATCTCTGGTGAGTTATGCTCCACTCGGTGTCTAGGCAATTCACTCAATGCATCGATCGACGCTTTACCAGGTCAAAGAGCTCCAGCTGTCATTTCAAACCGCCAAGCAATTGCGTGGACTTGTCGAGATTCTGCCCCAAACTCCTCCGTGGAAATGTCAACATGTCAACACCTCCCCACACCAGACGAAAGCTCTCACAAGGTTGTTCTATCGGGATACCTTCGAGTGCTTACAGATGCTGTTCAATAACCCGTTATTTGCGGACTCCATTGACTTCACCCCATATCGCGCCTTTACCACCACCCAGCGCTTAGCTCGGGTGTACACGGAATGGATGTCTGGTGACATCGCCTGGGATATGCAAGTGAGTATACCTGTGTAAACTGTGCGTTTGAGTACTGACCGTTCTGGGTAGAAGGAGATCAATGTGGATGGAGCCTGCGTGTTAGGCATAATCCTATCGTCCGATAAAACTAACGTTACCAATCAGAGCGGCGGGAAAGTCTCGCATCCCCTCCTCATGTCACTCGCGAACATCCACTCAGAAGTACGAAACAAAGCATCGCGGCACGCTTTTGTTCCCGTAGCATTCCTCCCCGTTGTCGAATTTATTCACACCAATAAACGCATGAAGAGCGTTCTTTCGGATCGCCTCTACCATCAATGCCTCGATATCGTAGTTGAACCACTGAAAATCGCTGCACGGATCGGTGCCATGTTGTCGGACCCACGTGGGCACAGTCGTTATTGCTTTACTCCACTTGCCAGCTGTATCGTGGACTTTCCCGAGGCTTGTTTGATTGCGTGCGTCCGAGGGAAGACCTCTCCAATAACCCTTGCTAAATATACCGAGTTTGGCGATTCCTTCCGCCATCAACCCCGAACGAAGGCCATTACTCTCAATCACATCGAATCTATCAACGACGATCCAAACGATTTGCTGGCTTATTTCGATGCTTGTGAAAAACACCGCCTCAATGCTGTTGCTCTGCCTTTCTGGCGAAATTGGCCGCTCTCTAATCCCGCTTTTTTTCTGACTCCTGAAATGCTACACACCTTCTTTCGGTTCAGCTACGACCATGATCTGTCATGGTGCATCCGTGCCGTTGGTCCTACAGAGATCGATTTTCGATTTTCGATCCTCCAACCCATCACAAACCACCAGCGCTTTGCCGCTGGCATCACCAAGTTGAAGCAAGTGACTGGTCGAACCCAACGTGACCTCCAGCGTTACCTGGTTGCCGTGGTTGCAGGCGCTGCCCCAGAGGGTATCGTTCGAGCTGTCCGGTCGCTTTCGGACTTCCGATACCTTTCGCAGTCTCGCGTTATAAATGACGATCAATGTCGCAAACTATTAGCTGCGCTCGAAGAGTTCCATACTTACAAACAAAGTATTATTGACGCTGGAGCTCGCTGTGGGGAGAAGGGCCACGCTCTGGAACATTGGGAAATCCCAAAACTCGAGCTCTTACAGAGTGTCGTTCCTAGTATTCGTCTGGCTGGTCCGCCTATCCAATGGACTGCGGATATAACGGAACGAGCCCATGTCGATGTCGTCAAGAATCCCGCTACTGCTACAAATAACAATGACTTTGAATCACAGATCTGCCGGTTTCTTGATCGCGATGACAAATGTCGCACGTTCTCACTTGCACTGCATCTCCGCGAAAGCGAGATGGGCGAACCTCAAATAGAAACCATGTACAGCGACGACTCCGATGCCGAGGATGATCTGAATCACGGGAATGACATAGTCAAGGATTCACTCGATAACTGGGTTCCTGGAGTGGCTCCTCGTGCCGTCACGGACTACTTTGTGTCTAGCGCTAAACCCTCTACTATCTCACCCCCCCGTTCATTCGTCTCTGGCCCAATTGCCTTCCATCTCAGGTTTGACCCGTTTATCGGAAGCATGAAAATTTCCGATGTCGCAGAGAAGTATGGCCTCCCGGACCTTCGCCCCGCGCTGATACACTATTTTTACCGCGACCACAATGACGGCCCCCTCACCGTTGGAGGCCAAAGACCCTATCGCAATGATGAACCACTGCCTTTTGATCGGTTACAAGTTTGGTATAAGGTCCGTCTGCAACAAAAGGCGTACCACGATCCAACTACTGTTCTCCCGGCTCAAACACTGAACGCTTCTCCCCCGGCGGATAGCTGGCCAAAAGGACGTTACGACGCAGCGTTCGTCAACGTTGACGATAACATGGTCTGGCCTCTTAGTGGACTCAAAGGTTTGATCTCTTACTTCCTGGATTCGCATGAACGACCCCATTGAATGATTCTATGCAGGGCACATAGTGTGCGAAATCCGACTCATTTTTCGACCGATTCCCCCCAGGGGACTCCGGGGTGCTTGGTGGAGCACAAAGTACCTCGTTTATGTTTCAAGGTTAGATGTCGTCCCAATACGGGGTGCGGATTTCGACGCAGTAACAGGAATGCACGTTGTGAAGCGTGTCATCAGAGCCGGTGGAACACCGATGGGAGATATCATTCCACTTGCTCAACTGCGAGCATTGGCACCGCTGGTTCCGAGGTTTGGTCAGAAGGCCAACAATCGTCTGACTGCTGAGACATCGTCATACTATTCGCAGTCTTTCTACCTGAACCATTTCTTCGATAAGGAGCTATATTACGCACTGCGATCTTAGCCTATCACTCCTATTGCTAATTATAGATATACCAAGGCTATGGACATATCGATACTTAGTAATCATAATCATATTTTGTGTATGCAGCTGCTCGCTGCTGGCGCCCGCCGGATCTTCACAAGCTATGTCGCCCCCCTCTGGTGGTCTTAAATTCCACGACAACCGTTTCAATTATCATGCTGAGCACGGCATTCCAGTCACGAGCAACACTAGCGCTGGCAAGGCGTACTATTCGGGTCCTACACTCAGCCGTTTTCCTCCACGCCACTGGGAAGAAGGCCGAAGTCCCCCGGTTCCCAAAGGACCTCCAACTCCTCCAATCTTGCAAAACAAGCATCAGAACAGTCATAACACAGCATTACGACCTCGATCCTTAGCCGAAGAGCTGTCAGACTCTGACGACTCCTCCGTCGACATTCCCACACGAGAGACCTTCAACACCGATCGTCAAGCACTGGCAAGCAATCCTGCCTTGAAACCTAAACCAGGGTCTCATCAAGACGCTGATGAGGGCTTAGATTTTGGTGCGCTGCATCGATCACACGCGATATTACGTCGTTATTAATCAGTACCGATAGGAAGATGTGATGAGATACTCTCAGCAGTTCGAGACCTTGTCCAGCCTGGACATACTTTGGTAACATGTGTTGACACTGAACCGTGCCTTCTTCGGCTGATTTCCGACCAATAGATATACCATAACATCAACCCCCAAGAGCATACCTTCATCCAAGAGCAACTAAACAATTTGGAAATCCGTGCTAGGTCAGGCACTGTGATCTACTACAGATGAAATAATACTCAATGAACTCTTCAGGCCCAACTACTACCGCGATCAAGAGAAATTCATTGTGACCATGAATCACGATGTCCACGAAGCCCTCGTCGTCCCCCTTAACAACGGAATAAGCCACGAATTGGCAGGAGCCCCCCTCTCAAGAGGAACTCATTCCATCTTCGTTGAGACTTCCCCGAACGCCCCAGTAACCTGTGGCGATAATGTATTCGTACCAGACCTCTGTGTACGAGTATTTTCTTCGACCGGGCCAGGGAAGTTTACAGCGCAACGTGAATTTATTTTCATGGAGACGGCGTTCTCCCAACCTGAGGCAGAGGTGATGAAAAAACTCGCGATATATGTCGAACATCATCCGCAAGCTCTCGCAATAATCAAGATCAGAATCAAGGAGCGTCAATACCGGTCCCCATCCCAGTCTATTCACTCGACGCTCACAAAACACTTTATCGGAAATCCAATCCTTCGTGAAGATCAATTCCGCCCCACCCGGGGATCCGGACTTACCTTTGAGGCCGTGCGGAATGGCTTCAGCTGGGTCAATGTCACGGGGATCGAGATAGAACTTTGGCTCCGTCTCACTGACATGCCCATCGATCTCAAAGTCAAACACTCCGGTCACTCGCAGACCGCTTATGCCATCGGCGTAAGTGTTTATTTTTACAAGTCCTACTTCTAACTAAACAACTAACGTAGATTCTCCACCCCGAGCGTTCGACGGACGCTTTGGATGCGGTGGTCGACCGGATGATGTCGGAGCTGAAGAAGATCATCGCGATGTACATCGAGGGAGTATTAGACGATGAGATCGCATCTTCTCCGTTCCAATCGAACGAGCACCGACTTGCCGAAGAAGACAAACGAAAATGGTTAGAAGATCTCTCCTCCTGGATTCCCCACAGTCCGCTTTTCAAATGGGACTATATTCAAGCACGATTCGCCACTAGCGTTTGGAAGACGGCACATACCCGTTATAAACAATGGCACAGCGGGCTTCCGAAACGCTCCCGTTCCGAGTCCGATGACGACGGCGTGGGTCGGAGACAGCGTCCTGCCAACGGTAACCGGGTCCATGGTAGGTGATTGCCGGTGCTGTGTGAATACCTTGAAGTTATACGGCGAGTTTATTCTTTTTCGTTCCTCTTGTACCATGTTACCGTTGATTGTTCTCTCAGTTTCTGCTTCGCCGTTCCAAATTCATTTCGTTCCGTCGTGTCTACTACAAGAAACGAGAGCCGTAGATACCATACTGGCTAGTGGATGTACCGATCAGTGTTTTGTTCTTGAAGTCTAACTATCTTGTACAAGTATAAGTTATTCTTTGTTCAATCAATATACCCGATCTTAAATTATGTTTTGCACAACAAACTCGCTCGGTGACCAGCCTTAAGCTTTCTCAGTATCCAATTCGCCCCGTAAAAGCTCGTCTTTGAGTTTTCGTACGTCGTTACGTGGCCAGCGACCTCGAGCGTCTCGAGAACCTGAGTTAGCGTTGGACTCTCCATAACCACTTGTCGAGGTGAGTCTCCTCCACTTTTTCGTCCAACTGCTCCGAGTCGCCTGACCCCTTGGCTCTAACTATCCTTTCCTTCTAGTGCAGCTGTCCATGTAGTTCACTTTCTCCGAATCAACCAATCCCAATGCCGCCATCCCAAAGCCCGCTCTCAAACCATCTGCGGAATTCAAGGACTCGGAAGTCTCCAAACCAGAAAGGCTATCGTCGACCCACGAACCTCTCTGGCTCAGCCAGAAGCGTCACCGGGGCGATAAGGGCTGGAATGTGGCAAGGAATGTGATGATAGTAAGTTATGTCTGATCAGCCCCGCCTTACCCGCCTCCTCTTCCTCTCTCTCCCTCTCTCTTCCTCATCGCTCTCCTGCTCCTCCTCACTGTTGCCCCCTCCCGTTTCTTCTTCTGAACTCACGGACACTTTGGCAGCCTTCCGCCCTCGCCTCGGCCGTCCAGATTCTTCCGTCGGCTTCGACGTCTTGGTAGGGTTGGCATTAACGCGGCTTCGCGACTCTTCCCGCAAACAACTCCTCGTCCTCGGACGCGAGCGCGTCGAAGCCTCCGAATCCGAGGTTGCTGCTGCTGCGTGCGTTCGACTCTGCGACACCAGCGTGCGCGAAGTCGACTTGGGAGGCGCCATTGCCGTCGCATTTCTTGGTTTCGCTACAGACGACGGCAGCCGACGAGGACATCGTCTTCATGGTCCCGTTCGATCCGCCAAGGTTCGAAAGCGAGGCGGTCGTAGAAGTGCTCGCCGGTGGACGTACACACGAGACGGGCGGCGACAGCGGCTTTGGTTTTGGCCGAAGCTTCCGCTCGACAAGATCCCCAGCAACATCGATCCTACCGATGTCACCATAGTACCGCTGCCCTTCAAGTCGCCGCCCCCAGTGCACCACCTATACACCCTCACTGCGTACATAAAAAGCCTGTACCAATCGATGATGACGAGGGCTGCATCTTTCTGAAATTCTCCCTCCACCGCAGCAGCTTCTCCATTTTTCCCTCCCCATCCTCCCAGCCACTCCGCACGCTTGTCAAGAGCTCGTCGACACCGCTCAACGAATCTTCGATCCCTCAGAGACGCGTCTTCTCGTCACGCATGCAAGTCCAGGACGCGAGGGAATCATCGCTCAACTCGCCCTCGCCCTCAAAGCGGATCTCTCCATCTCTGCAGGTCTCCACTTTCGATACGCTAACGCCAACGTGGCGTAGCAAAGGTAACTTCCATCATTGAATTCTAATCAGATCTACGAACTGGTTTTTGACGCGCACATCTGATCTAGATTGGCCCGTGTATCGGCGCGTTCCGTCACATTTATCCCCGAACGCCATGGTGCACCTTGACGTACCTTCAGAGAAACCTGGTTCTCGTTCCTCTTCAAATAGCTCTGACGGCTTTCAAACGAATCGCGACGGTGTTGACATTGACGCAGTCATCCTGCGAACTCTTGCGGCGGGCAGCAAACCCTCGGCCGAAGGATCAAAGAAGCCACCGGCCAGCGGGCACCCCGGTCAGAACACTCAAGAAACACCTTGACGGTAACCGGCCCTGGCAAAGCGCGGTGCCAGCGGAGTTGGGTTCCACTTTGGACCGCCAAAGCTGCATATACGTTTGTCCAGCGACAGCTCGGACAGGTGGTCTCACCGTACAAGAACGCGGACGCATCCAAGACTGCTCAAGCTCAGGACCCTCCGTCAGATCAGCCAGAGTCCGTCACGGAGAGCGACCGCAAGAAGCTGATAGGCGAGACTAGGTCCCGGGTCAAAGCGACCGCCGCAGAGCTCAAGACCACCGTGAACAAGTCTAGAGACCCGAAGCTCTCGCCCGAGGCGACCGCGAAAGCGATGGCTTTAGCAAAACACAAGGCTGCGCAGCTCGCAGACGAGGTGGACGATCTCGTCCGCAAAGCCGAAGAGGCTCTGGCCAAGCCGATTGAGACCACGTTGGACGCGACGATGCCCACAGCAGTGTCGGTGCTCGTGCCAGCAGAAAATGTCGAGGTGATCGTCTTGTCGGAGAAGAAGACGGATGGAAACGTGTACGAAGCTCCTCTACCCATCGGTTTCGAACCTCCGCCTGGGTATTCCAAGCCCAAGCCTGCTCCCAAGTCTAAACCCGAACCACTTCCCTTGATCGCCCCCGCCGTCTCCGACGTCGCCATCTCGGAACCAGTCATTTTGCATCTCGCAAACACCATAGACGACCTCACGTTGTATCTGAACGCGAACCCTTCTGCAGCGGAAAAGGCCAGGGGCGTTCTCGATGTCGCTCGGAACGACCTGACCGAGCTTTCTACGCGCTTCGACAAGATCAAAGAGGATGAAAAGCACGAACTCGAGGCGAAGCTCGACGAACAGGCCCGCGAGTACAGCACCAAGCTACTCGAGCTTGAGCTCGAGTCCCAGGACAAGCTCGCATTACAGAGAGAAGACTACGAGAAATACGTTGCAGAGGAGAGGATGAAGCTCGTTCAGACGTATCGTGACAGCCTAGATGACGAGCTCAAAGCGCAAACGGATCTCGTCAACGAACGGTGAGAGCTTTCTTTTGCCCTCAATCGCCAATGTTGACCGCGACCTAGGTTGAAAGAAGCGATCGTGACACAGGGCATCGAGCTCCAACGTCGATGGATCCGCGCGGGCAAAATGAAGAATGCCCCCCCCCAAGAGCTTTCCCGCAGTATTTCCTGCGCTCGGTCGGTAGGGCTTGGACTTGCAAGGTTCTGACGAGGACCACGAAGAAGAGAACAGCCCGAGTGCAACATCTCACCGCAGTAGGTCAACATCCAAATATTCTCGCATATAGTATTGATACGGTCGTCCCTTCCAGGTTCAGAGGCGCATGGACACGAGCGACGGCAACACAGATATACATAAACCAATCAAGTATGATTCCACATGTCTCCCGACGACGACGACGAAACAACACCGTAGTATGAATGCGACACGACATAATGTAACTATCGTCGTTTCATTGCTGCGCGATCGTGTGACCTCGACAATGATGCCACGCCACCGACGACCACAACGACAACGAATGCCGCAGGCGGACGCACAGCTTCTCGCGCATTTCCCATATCTTTCTCTATATGCTCCATTCGTCACTGCCTTTCCTACTGCATTGACCTTTCTAACTTCAGTATCACAGTCTTCCACGCCAAATCCTGACCCGGCTTGTTGCGCCGGGAAGACAGCTTATCAAGCGTGGTACGCTCATTTGATCAGGTGGTGAAGGCGAAGGACAAAAGCCGTTCGATTTCTTACTACTTAGTGATTACCTACTATATGGCTCGAACGTGAGGAAACGGCAATAAGTGTCCTCGTTCATGACGGTCAGAGCCCCCGCAAGAGGCGGCTGTCTATAAATGCACTCGGGGCCAACGATGAAGAGAAGTGGTGGTGCAAGGGCTATATGAGTCTGGTTGACATGGAGGTGGTCATGGTCGCCGATAGGCCAAATAACGCAGGATCTGGAGGTGAATTCGGGGAAAGGATGGAAGTACTTAGCCCAGAGGGGTCATTTTCCTTGCATCATGGTAAGAACTGCCACTGCTTCGTGTTCGTTAGCCTTTTCACGCGCCACTCCATCAGATCCATCCACATCCAATGGGGAGGATCCAGACAGCCTCGGCTCTTGGGCAGACGCAATCAGGACGACACGTGCTGCGCGTCTAGTAGCGCTTGCATTGTCAAATCCTGACTCAACCCTCTCGGCCAGTTCCTCGGGCGTCCACCTCAGACGCGCACTACGCGCGTTCGCAAATGAGGGTGATGACTTTGAAGAGCCGGGAGACGGAAATGGAACGACTGATTTGCAGGCAACAACTCCCGCCCTTGTCGTGCGCAGTTGGACAATTTTCTTCCGCCTATCTGGGTCCCGGATGCAAGGACAGATAGATGGTTTGGGAAGGGGAACGCGAACGAAGTTGGAGGAAAGCAGAAGTCAGAGATCGAACGAGACGAGAGCGAGAGCGAGAGGTATCAATTTGGGCAGAAGACGGGAGGAGGTGGTGCTTGGAGAAGGAAACATCACTGCAGGCTTTGTGGCCGTGTCGTCTGTGCAGCGTGTTCCAGCAAGGTGTGTCTCCTGCATAATCCAGTGCCTCAGAGAACTAATTGCACCTCAAAGACATTTTACATCGCACAAAATGACGCTGATACGTCGTCTGTACGCAAGAGGCAGAGACCGAAACCATCCCGCGCTTGCGAAGAGTGTTACGAAGCGGCCTTTCCGTTCCTTCTACCCTTCTTAACGAGCATTGAGCCATCTTCCAGCCGGACACCATCAGATCGACCATCCACGCCTCAGGTCGACGAAGACCCCAACGTCATTCATGGAATACAGCCCTGGTTATCCATCCCATCCCGCCAAGCGGTCAACGAGGACGTCAGCGAAGCACTGATGGCAATGGACCTTAGCCCTGTCGTGGGTGCGTTGAGTCGCCCTCGAGAGCGACACTCAGCGCTAGCCCCTCGCGCCGATCGGACTGAGCAGCAGCCCTTCGCGAAAATCGCGTCTCAGCATAAGTCTCACGAAAGCGGGGAGCCCGCTGAGGGACTCGCACGCTCAGGCCTACGGTGGCTCTCGGAGCACAGCGAGCAGCCCTTCGAGGCGAGTAGTGCATCTCCCTCGTATCTCTTCTGGGGATTCGGATCCGAAGCCGCTGTTGCCGCCGCCGCCATCACCTCTTTCGGGCTTGCACGTCCAGGAGGCATCGTCGAACGAGGGCAGTTCACACAGAGACGCCCACGTCCAGACCCGTATAAAGGCATTCCCCAAGGCTTATTCTTCGTATCAAGATGAATACCAGCCCACAGAAACAATTATCCGTGACAAGCTTCGTCGGCCCCGTCGGACACCTTCTGCTCGGCCACAAGTTCTTCTCCATCCGATCCGGGTTCGCCCCTCCCCGGCGCGTCCGCGGAGTTACCATGACATTCTCGAAGATTTCAGTCTGCATGAGCGCGGTCTTAGTATACCATCTTCGATTTCGAGCGCCCCCGGCGTTGGTCTGGGTTCAGTGAAAGAGGGGGACGACGAGGCCGCTTCAAGAGCAGGAGCAGGAAATACATGGCATCCTATTCGCCGACTCGGACGTTTACACTGGCAGCCACCAACGTGACTGTCACGGGTGATAGTGTGACTTGTATGCCGAGGCAGTTTTATCTTCACTTTTGTACCTTACAATTACTCACCTGCGTTGTTCCGAACGACTTTTTCTGGTTTACTTGGCTCGATAAGTGTGCTAAAGTTGAAACAAGCAATGTGTAAATATCCTGATTCGGACGGACGGTGCAGTCTTTGTTTGTTTGTTCTTATCGTCAGAACTATGGCTTATGTAACGTACAAGTTGCGCTGTTTTAAATTCGGAAAAATTGTTCAGTTTGCACATGCCATCAAAGCGGAAGACCGTGGCGGAGTCCGAAGCCGAATCCGTTCAGGACCCTCATAATGACGACGACGACGACGACTGTCGCGCACGGCCAAAGAGAAATTTGGCTGGAAAAGGCGGTGCTGCAAGCCAGCTCGAGAAATGTGCCGACGCAATCACTCGCGAGGACAAACGAGCTCGTTTAACAGTTCCTTCTAGCGAAGAAGTCAACAAGATGGCACCGCATTCCCCAAAGAGGCGACGTAAACGTGTAAAGCGTGTGTCGGAGCTCCGAGTCGGTGTCAGGGAACGCCGAAAGCCAACTGAGGCTTCAGATGCTGAAACGCCCGCGGTGAGTTCCGGACAACTCTAGATACCCTGTACTAAGCACATGTTCACCAGGGACCGGTCACGACACCTCCCAGATTCGCATCCAAGCCCGTCTTTCAGCGACGCGAAGAGTCATCCCGGTTCGGTTTCTACCGGCCTTCCAGATCCGACCAGGAGGACGAGTAAGTTAAGTCCTGTGATTAATCCCTTGCCACTTATCGCTAATCTACGCTACGAAGGCCTGGTCCTCGACAGGTAATTCGTTCATTTTCGGATGATGATCGACAAGAAGGCACTTTGCCTATGGACGAAGAGAATACGGACAATCAAATGGCGCAAGGTAAGGATAACTTTATTATGTCGATGACCCATGGATACTGAATAACACGTTCGCAAAACCAGAAGGACCATTTGACGATAGTCGGCGTTCTGGCAATAAACCCTCAAGAAACAGTGATGCTCGTGACGACAGAGATGGTACCTATGGCGAGGATGGTGCTGATAATGGCGAGGACGGTGCTGCTAACGGCGAAGATGGTGTTGATGACGAGAGAAATCACGCGGGCTTGAACCCAGGTATGTTAAATGTGTCTCGTTCTGCAGTGCTGATTTCCCTCTTTTACCAGAGCTGGGATCTCACCCCCACCACGACGAGGTCGACACTGCTCCGTCATCCCGTCGGCACCGAAGGCGTCGCGGTCAAGGCGGTGATCGGCAGGATACCTCAGACGAAGGTCATGCAAGGAAGTCACAAGGTAAGCCTACGTTCTCTGTGTGTAAACTATCATTAATGTTCCCAAAGACGATACTGGTGGACGGCACAGGAACTCAAGTGGCAGACAAATGCGTCGTATCGGCAGAGGCGGTCGAACAGAGCGAGAAGGCAACGGACGTTATTCACGCAATCGACGAGATGGTGAAGGTAAATGATTTCATTTTCATTCCCGTCCTTCGTGAAGCATAACTAATATGGATAAAATATGATTCGCGCTCAGAGCGTCATCGTAACAACAGAAACGAGCCCCGTCAAGCCGACGAATCATCTGAGGATGACAATGTCGAGTATGATGTACTCGCCCGCCACCGTCAGCGCAACAGGGCCCCGCGTCCGCCCTCTCGGCGTGACTTGAGAAATCATCGCCACCGCCGGCGCGAAAGGTCCCCGGACTCAGAAGATGATATTCAGCCGTGTGCGTCTCGCAGCAAGGATGCCGAGAAACGTGCTTTCTGGCCAAAGGGATGGAAAAGCCTCATCGACGAGGCAAAACTCGAATGGCGGGTTTTTTTAGCAACTAATGATGCATTCCCCACGCGCACGCAAGCGAAGCGGGAGCTGATTCCGGACATCGTCCACCAGCTGCTGCACAAATACAAGCGTGCGCGGATCCAACTCGAAGAACGCCTGATATCTCAGTATCAGGAGGAACTCTATGTCCTCGTAAGTCCGTGTATGCTTCATTTCTTTGATGCTAACTACGTAGTATGTTAGATATATCAAGATTGTTCTAATTTTCGTTCCGAGGTCAAGAAAATATGTGTCCGTAAGGTCGTTGACCTGTATCAACTCAAACCGGCTTCGAACCTGACGCAAGCCGAGTCCATCCAGTGGGTGCGGGATCGTGCATCTGAGCTGATTGAAGGTTCAAAGTTTCTCCGGGCTCCGGACTCGCATGTATGGCCTTTGCTTTTTGTGTTCGTTATGCTGATGTATTGGCGCTACAGGGAATAGAAAGAAACTTTGCTCACAAAGCACTATATCATATTGCTGTAGCTACATACTATGGTACCAGTCAGAAGCTGCTTGGCGGGACACCGGAGTTCCAAGAGTCCATCCCAGAGGCTGCAATTGTATTGATTGCAGCTGGGGTTAGTCGTTTCCTCTCCTCTCGATTATTGGCTAACGGTTTATAGATCAAAAGTGTTCTCTCTTCACTTCGGGCACATGGCAAGATCCGAGGCCTTGAGAATTCAGTTGAAGCCATCAGCTCCAAAGTATATGAGAAGTTCCATACTATGATCAAAGAAGTTGCAGATCATGCAATTGCTGGTCGTCAACTCCGACGCCAACTGGAGAAGTGGGCTAAGAGTGCTTCGTGAGTGTTTTGAACCTACGTTTGACCTCTGACTTAATTATTCAACAGTCGAGGGATGAGCCGGTCAGTAAACCATATTCCTTCTGGTGATGAGGAGTATTCTCTTGCTCCAATGGGCTAGTATTGTGCCGGTAGTGTCATTCTTACAGTAATTTTGTAATCGGATCTAGTAATGTCAAGTTGAATGATTTATTGTGGGCCACTGCCAATACCCATACACTTGATGGTCCAGGTCCAGGTCCAGGTCCTGCCGCATTCCAAATCTATATGCAGCAGTATCTATCTGTACAGGAGTTTTGCAGGGCTATCCAGGTGTGTACAGAAAGATGCATTTGCACAGGCCTGTACAATGCAGTCCAGATTTATACTCTGTACAGAAGATGCATTTGCACAGGCCTGTATAATTTAGTCCAGTCTGTACAAGCCTATACAGATCTTTACAGAATACAAGTCTGTACATGCAGATAAGATCTCTTCAGACCTGTACATATTATGTGTAGACCTGTACATATAGGAACCTGGCTGTGAATCTGTGGCCTGTACTCTGCTGGACAGATCTGTTTAGTTCTGTATAATGGGGGGTGATTTACTGATGAAATCCTCTGTATTTCCCTTCTTTGTCTTGCGTGGCCCGGGAATAGCAATGTCCAGCTCATCTGGCTCTGTCGTCTCCTGTCTAACATTAGTAGCTTCTTTTTCAGGTCAATTGTGTACTCTACCTCGTATTCGTGTAATCCCAGATCACCATGACTGCCTCTGTCACTGACAGTTTCAGCGTCGCTGTTCTCTCGTGTCGCCACCTCCTCAACATCCATGATGTGGTCATCCTCAGAGAGCTCTTCAATCGGTGTCAGAACGCTTCGCTTGTGGGCATGCTTAGCCTTTTTTCGTAACCGTCGTGAGGTGCACCGTTCATGTCGGAGTTTTCACTTTCCATCTGATCGTTTTCACTGCTACTACCAGACATAGAGTTCGAAAGTCCGGTTTAGTCCGGTCTTTTGCCTTTTTGGAAAAGACCAGACCACAACCGGTCCTGGGAATTTCCCGATTTGGAAACAACCGGACCAAGACCGAAAAAAACTGACTTTTCGGTCTTTTTCGGTCCGGTTGCGGTCCAAGACTGGTCGTTTCGAGGATTGGTTGCAGACCAAATTTAGACCGGACTCCTAGTTTCCGCTCCATATTTTCCTTATGTAATTTGGTTAAGAACTCATGGAGATATGAATAATTTAAAACTGCATGTCATTTGGC
Organism: Boletus coffeatus; assembly: GCA_038092175.1. Taxonomy (NCBI): domain Eukaryota; kingdom Fungi; phylum Basidiomycota; class Agaricomycetes; order Boletales; family Boletaceae; genus Boletus; species Boletus coffeatus. Next base: position 21,181 of record JBBPPS010000035.1, read on the forward strand.
ACTTGCATGTGAAGATTGCTGTAATGTGTGTAATGTATATGTAAAATGTATGATATATAACATCAATAAATGATGATATAGCAAGCAAATATTGATATGATCATTGTCATTTCATGTCTCACCAACCATTTTCATATATTTATGATAAAAATGTGAGATGATGGCAGAAAATTATGAAAAATAGTGGGAAAAATGCACAAAAATTATAGGAAATATAGGGGGTGGCTGTACATCGGTTGCGACCAGTCTTTTTCAAAATTTCAGCCCAGTTCTGTCTAAATATTTATCAGTGTTTGAATTTTGAAATGAGGCAACTGCAACTGAAGTCCAGTTGCAATAAGAATAAAGTCTAGTCCGGTTGCGGTCTTTTATCAGTCCTAGGACTGGAATTTCGAACACTAGTCTGAAGTGACAGCTCTGCCGTGTACATATCTGGTTGGTTCCACTCGCCATACACCGGGCAAGCCTTGCACACCAATCTATGCAAATCCCCGGCTGTTGATGACAGAGGAGGTTTTCGAGCAGATTTCCAAGCGGATGTCGAAGGAGTGACATGACAAAGAGCATTCAATGATTCGTGTTGTTTCCATGTAATAGATTTGTACTTTCATTCACATTGTAATTCTATTCTTCCTCGTCACTGTTATCGTCAAACCCATCATCTGATATTCCAAAGTTTGATATGCCAGTCTAATCCCACTTTGTCTATCATGAAAAACCTATCCTGAACGACTCCATTTAGCAAGTAAATTATGGCAACAACACTGAGGATGTCTTTGACAAGAAAGATGACAAGATTGGGTGAGAGGGTGCATGAAATGAGAGTTTGTGAGGATAGCTTGAGTAAGTGGTTGTCAGGTATAGAATAGAGCCGTGAAACGGCAACATCAATGAACTTCCAGCATGCATTGTCAGTGTGATCCTCGATCTCTTCATTTAGGATGTGTTTCACCTCAACAGGAACCCAGGTGAAATACTCAATTTCTGCCAGTCTGACGGAGTCCTCGACCGTAACCTTAACATTGTGGGAAACCCGCACGTCTTTTCCAGCATTTGCCCATTGTCTTTCCTTTAGAAATCTTATGTGGACTTTCTAATAGTGCAGCCAAGGGTTCTTGAATAGAACAATAGAGGGGAGCTGAATCTCTAGTAGAAAACTTACTAGGTATGTGAGTCGAAGTGTTTAAGCTAAGACGAGGTATCAATCACTGATTGTATGTGAAAGCGACATGATATTCAAGGGTCAGGCTTAGGCCTTTATATACTACAATATGTGTTTGTACATGTTGTGGAAAGGAATGTTCGAGAACATTCTACAGTATCTTGTAAGAGGTTCTAGCCAATAGTGTAAGTAACTCTACATGATCTGTCAGTGTGATGAGTAAGTCATCAGTCAGCAGATATATATGGCTTAGTAATAGTGAATAGCATTACTATCTCAGTCATAGCTGAGTCAAGCCAATGGCAATAAGAGCTCTAATATAATCAGAGAAAATGATAGATAAGAAAAGAGACTCGGTCTAGAATGGACCAGTCTAGAATCGAAAGTAATAAAGTAAAGTGAATACTACCGATTCAACATTTCCCGCCATGCTGTACGAGTGATCTGGCCATTTGGCAGATGAAGTCTGGCCCAGCGATGGATTGAAGAGATCCAATGGTGCCCGCTCAAAGCCATAAACTCCTCGAAGGCTCGCTTTTCTTCATCATCAAGTCGCAAGGATTTTGATTCGCACATCTTCAAGAGAACGAAACCATCACCTAAGTCAACTGACCTGGTTGGAAACTGGAGTGGTATTTTGTGAGGAGGAGCGAGCTCAGGAATGGCGGAGAGCAATGCGTTCAACTTGGAACACTGTACACCTTCTTGAGATAGATTCAAGGATGGATTCGAGGGCTGACGGATTTCTTGGCCAAGGTTGCCAATTGTGCGCTCCATTGTCCATTGCACATAGCAAATTGGCGGTTCTTTGAGCACTGTCTCCTCAGCCCATACTGTAGATTTTGGCCATAGTTAGCTGACAACAGCAGTGACCCTGGTGATGCGAACCATGGCAACTGCTGGTTACGAAGCTCAGAAATGTGACAGTCACAGTTCCAAATTGAGCATTTGAATGCCACCTGGCTGAGTTTGAAATTTTGGATTGCATAAGCGCACCAAAAACAGCATATGGCTCCTTTTGGATTCACTGTAAAATGTTGGTTGCCACTTTGCACAGCCACTTTTATTGACCAATCAGATGGTACCTACATGTGTACGAGAGGCTGATATAGTTTCCCTGATGATATATGTCATGGATGATTTTCTATTCCATGGTGAATTGAGACCCTGATGAGAGTCAAGTCGATTATGTGAGGTGATAGAAGTCAGGATAATGAATGTAAGATCATTTCAATGTATCGATGTTTTTGTTATATTTCCCACGCTTCTAAAAGGCTTCTTTGACTCCTCCTGCCTTCAATTCAAGGTTTTTGGTGCGCTTATGCAATCAAAAATTTCAAACTCAGCCAGCTGGCAATCAAATGTACATTACCTAATGGCTTAATGTAGAACTGCCATAGTCAGCCCCCCAGCTACCAGTATCCAATTTCTTGCTTGCTGAGCGATGCCGCAATGCATTCACTTTCCTTATACCCTCAAATAACTTGGACAACTAGTAATGGGGCTCCTCTCTACCCCCAAGCACAATGTTTTGGCCCCATACCAG
>JBBPPS010000036.1:0-23749 GCA_038092175.1 Boletus coffeatus
TGCACAATGCGTTGGTGCAGTTCCTTGACCCTAAAGCGGTGTGTGCTGGAATGGCTGCAGCCAACCTCTCGCGCGACATTGCCAGGTATTCGTGCACAATGACACGAGACTGGCTGTAGCTGTCGAAAAATGGGACGGACAAATCAAATCGAAGAACATCTACCCCGCCCCGGATATGATCACTACTTGAAACTCATGTCGGGTCTGCGGATCGGCGACACCATTCATACCCATCTCGGAGGAAATGCAGCGATACTTGTTTGCCAAGTTCGTCGAACTTCACTTTTATCCTGCGGACGTCCAGCTCGTACAGGAAGCCGGATGTCAACACATTATTTATTTATTAACACCATATTAGATATTTCGCCTCAAGAGGAATGACTGTGCGGTTCCAAACGGATCCCGTGCCGCTGCACGAGATCGTTTACCCTGCGATGCGTATTCGGATCCGGCCCGAACTCCAGCTCGAACTGAAGAACGCTGATTTCGAGAGGCTGCACGGGCGAAACACTACATGGTACACCGCACTGGTGGACGATCTCAAGCTGATTAACATCGATGCCTCTACCGGCGAAGAAAAATGCGACGAAAAACTCACGACGGACATCAACAATCTCATCTCACGTGCGGAGATCACTCAACTTATCAATAAAGTATATCTGGAGTTCTCACCCATGGACAGGCTTGCTCTCAACCAAATCCGTTCGTTTAGACAAGACCGCATCGTCGCCTGGCAGGCAGAAGCTTCCCAGGCCGCGGAACGTTGAAAAGGGCGGACGCCACCGGGTGTCTGCGTTCAGTTTATGCGGGCGATGTGGCAGAAAGGTTACGACTTTCCGAGTCCGTTCGGGGAATCGCACATACCTTCCGCGATTGTTTCGGAGGCGGAGGAAGGGGGGCCGAGTGGTGGGAGACGACGGACGGGCGAATCGTTGATCTCGAGTGCATCGTCGGAGGCAGAGCTGGAGATGGAAAAATTCGCGGAGAAAACGGCTCTACCGAGAAGCGATGAAGAGATACAAAGCGTAGCGGCTGTAGATCTCACGACTCCGGTAAAACCATCAGACCCAGACAGTGATTCGACGATCGAAGCTCGAAAGACGTACCGGTGTCGCCTAAACAGGTATGTTGACCAGTTTCGTCTTTTCCGTGACTAGGAGTTGATCAGGTTTACAGGCAAAGAAGGCTGATCAAAGTGAACCTGAAGTGGAACGTCCACCTCCCCGTGTTTCTCGCCTCCCTCGCCGCGTATTGCAACAACCTAGTGTGGCAGAGCTTATCGCGGGCTATCAAGACGTCATCCCTGCTACAGGCACAGGAGAAGTTTGTTCCTCCCACCGTTTCAGAGAGTGAGCAGGAGGACCTTACTACGACCCTGCCGAACATGAATACATCAAGGCCCACTGTACCACGCAATACCATTAGCAAGCGGCACAGACACGAACTAACCCTTCTACGTTTGACTTCGAATCTGGTTATGCAGTAAACGTGGCGCCGAGGTCGTTTGGAGGAAGGGGACAATATGCAACGAGAATGCCAGGGGGGTCATCTATCGATTCTCAAGGCCCGTCGAGGAGAGCATCCTTGGATAAGAGAGGGGGCCAAGGGTGGCGGGTGAACCCTCATCTCCTCCGTTTGAAGGGAAGCTGCTATCTCCACCTCCGGGACGGACAGTGAGGGGAAGAAGGTCTTCTAGAGGGCTGGGCAGGGATGCGACACAACCACGACCCCCCTCGAGTAACGCACCCAAGTCAACATTCAGGCGACCTCCCCAGGGAGCCGGGTTGAGGGTTTCGAGCCTCGCGAGGCGATTTGAACGTTTGAGTCGGGAGATCGAGAGGGCTTATCGACGGCATGCTGTCATCCGCAGACGCAAATACGCCCAGTCGCGTCTTCTCTTGCCAAGGTAGAAGGAGTTCTGGAAAGCATCAAAGATGCGGTCAAGGACGAATCCGACGAGTCTGATAGTTCAAGTGAGGCTGGAAGGTGGAGATGACGGATGACGGATGCAAAGCCACTGGAAAAAATACTGAGTCGTCGTCTCCAGAGCAATCCATGACACTACCTGCTGCCACCGTTTCACAGGATCCAGTCACGTCCGGAGAACCACTTCCAGAACAGGAAACGGGGTCAGCCGCTCCTCCTACCTCCACCCCGCCATTATCACCTTCCACTCCGCAACGATCTTTCCCGCCTTCTCCATTCTTGCCCTCTCCTCTTTTAGAAACAAATGCACGACGCCCTGCATTGTCTCGCTCGATCCGTGTCCCTGACCTATCATAGGTCGTTAGCACTTCTTGTCGACCTTTTACCCTCCGATATTTTCGAGCCAACCCCATTCTTCCCCCTCCCCTTACATCGCAAGAGTCCTCCGCTGCAAACGACTTATCCAAGTATCCACTGTTGCTTGATGTGAGTGATCTATCCCTTTTTACTTGGTCAGCAACTTCTTATTGTCGTTTGCAGTCCCTAAGTAAAGGCATCGAGACAAAGACGTGGACGACGACTTGACAACGAAAAGGACTCGGCGCCTGGTGCGACTACAATGTGAGAGAGGGCAACGACGGGATGGCCGACGAGACGAGGGCGTCGCTAGAGACGACAACGACTCGCCGTCGTTGCACCACAACGCGACGGCGCCTGGTACAACTACAGCGGCGAGACGGTCACGGTGGAGGGGGCGATCAGGACGAAGACGAAGACGCGGACGAAGACACGGGATGGCCGATGAGATGGGGCGCCGCTACGAGGCACCGTGACTCACGGTGGAGGAGGGGGCGACAAGGACGAGGACGAACGCGAAGACGAGAACGACTCGCCGCCGTTGCACCACAACGCAACAGCGCCTGGTACAACCACAGCGGCGAGACGGGATGACGACGGGATGGCCGACAAAACGGGGGCGCCGCTAAGACGCACCGTGACTCACGGTGGAGGGCCGATCAGGAAGAAGAGAACGACTCGCCGTCGTTGCACCACAACGCAACGGCGCCTGTTGCAACCACAGCGGTGAAACGAGGCGATGACGGGCGGGATGGACGGCTCGATGTGAGTGATCTATCTCTTTTTTCTTGGTCAGGAAGTTCTTATCGTCCTCTGCAGTCCCTAGTACAGGCATTAAATGTCGATTACCCACATTTCGAAGACCTACAAACTGGTTCCGGTGCAGCGATGCGCATAACGGATAAGATCAACGAGGCACAGCGACGTGCTCAGAACAATCAAATTGTACGCAACCTCGAAGGTCGCGTTGAAGACTGGAAGGGTCATCATCTATCCGATTTCGGCAACCTAGTACTCCTCGACGACAGTCACTAAATCGGAAGTCGACCGCGAGTACCATGCTGTACCTGCCTCGCGAGCTTCCCGTCACTCACGACAGGGCATCTTCCTCAATGTCGCACGCCCAACATGTACATAGTCTGCCACCTCATCCAGCCCACGCTCGTCACCGGCCGCGTCTCTGCGGATGGATTCGAGTTCGATCTCGACGACGAGTACAAAGATTACCCACCATCAAGCATGGCCTCATCGAGGCGCGGTACTCCGTTAGGAATTGGAATTCACCGCCCAACTGCTTAAAACCCACATCTTGACCGTGATCCTCTTACGGGACAGCAACTCGCCATCGTTGTACCACAATGCAACAGCGCCTGGTGCAATGGCACAACAGTGAGACGCACCGTGACTCACGGTGGAGGCCCGGGGACAGGGCGACCAAGATAAAGATGAAGACGTGGAGACTTGACAGTGACAACAACTCACCGCCTGGTTGCAAAATGCAATGCGAGACAGGGCAATGATGGGATAGCTGACGAGACGAGGGCAACGCTACTACGAGATGACATCAATTTGCCGCTGTTCAAGTTGCACCACTGGCGCAACGCAACGGCGCCTGCCAGTATTACTTGGACTACAGTGGTTCGGAGACGGAGCAACGACCGTGACGGGATGGCCCAGACGACAGTTCGCTGCCTTTGCATCACACTGGCAATGCAACGGCGCCAGCCTGAGTGGTCACGGTGCAACTGGCATACCGGCAAGATGGGGTGCCCCTATGACACACTGTGGGGCATTGGAACTTGAATAGTTAGTATCATGGCAGTGATGCCAGACTGAGTGGTTCAAACAGGCGGGTGCCAATGGGACCATCATACCAGAGCCAGTGGGGATACTAACTGGGATGCAAACTTGAAGGTGATACTTGGATGCCAGTGCCAGTGGAACAGGCCCTGCTGCCACTGGCAGGGTGATGGTATGACAGTGAGATGTAGTATTACTAGTAGTATCTTCAAAGTTTGCGAACTTGCATGTGTAGTACTATTACCCTCAATAAGTCTTAAGTCTATTCAAGTTGAAGATTTGAAGTCACTTAATTAATGAATTGAAGTTACCAGCTTTGAACTATGAAAGTGGTCCATGATGGAGCCACTTTGAAGACATGAGATCTACAGCAGTTTGCTGAAATATTTTCCGTAAATTAATGAATGGAAAGTTCATTTTATGGTGTGCCCAATTAATGTTATTCCAGTCTATGCCAGTCTGACAAAATGTTGCTCATAGTCTATCATAGTCTATTGGTTCTATGTGAACTATGCAACTATGGAGACTATGGCAAAGCTATGATGAACTACAGAATGCTATGAATACTATGAATACTATGGCAAAATCCTGGTTTTGCTGATGACTCTAACATCGCTAATCGTACCGGTCACAGCACCCTTCATTCCTCGTCGGAAGACCATGAAACCGGATCATCCACCTCATTCCCGTATTCCCTGTACCAAGTTTGAAAGACTTGTCAGCTTTTGTGAAATGTATGCCGCACTTCAGAAGTGCTCTTCAAAGTCCTGCTTGACACACAGGTCTTTCAAAGGGACGTCTGGACGACGGATGATGTTGGTATCACAACACATCTTCCCAGAGGCACTGATGTCATCGGGATGCCCAAAAACGTCTCTGAAAGAGATTTTGAATGTATTGTAAAAATGTTACGGGGCGGGATTCAGAGTCCAACGTCTAGGTATGTATTGGTGTATCGATCTGGTACAGAGCTATTTCGGTACGCGACGAATGGAACTTCAACTTGAAGTTCCCGTTCCATGGTCAGCAGGTAGAAGGACAAGGACTCAGCGCAGGAACGCAGCCCGACGCGACTCTTATCTACTTATCATCTCCATCAGAATGCGCGCGCGTGGTTCAAGGAAGCATCAGAACCAAGATATATTGATACCCGCGTCATGTTCGAGTTCGAGTGTGCCAACACCTCGTGCTATGGGTTCGGGAGCTTGTTGGATTCGGCCCCGACGCCGGGGCTCTTGAATATGGATGAGAATGAGTCGAATAGGTAACTTCCGGTAGAATACTAGAGACGCCTTCTTCCAAAACACGAAGGTATGCCAGTGGTGGATGGACGAGGCTCAGGGGCCATGCCTCAAACGGTTGCCTCTTTTTCGCTTGCTCTTTACATCACCGTGACTCTCCACTCGAAATTTGTTCCTGTCCGACCATACTGCGAGTTTTATTTATTGTATTTGCCAAGTGACCAGCGAACACCGCGATGAAGCAGAAAGAAATTTACCGGACAGCACCTTTGCGTGGTCTCCAACTTCCACTCTTCCTTCCATCGCTACCGGCACAGTCGCTGGCGCCCTCGACGAGTCTTTCTCAAACGAATCCCAGCTCGAAATATGGCAGCCAGACTTTATGAACAAGGATGACATCTACCTCGGCGCGAGTCCAGATTCAAAACCGATCGGATACGTCACCGATACCTCGAGGTACTTTCACTTCTTGCCAGCCGTGTCGCACGCGTCATACCGCTCCTTCACAGGTTCAACCGTATCACATGGGGGGCAGGTGCACAAGGACCGATTACATGGCGTGATCGCCGCAGGCACGGAGAACGGTGAACTTGCACAGTGGGATCCTGCCAAGATTATGTCGCATGCAGAGTTCGTGCTTCTCTGTGCTTCTAGCTTCGTTATTGATCATCTTCTCGTTTTTTCTAGCGCGTCCGAGTCGCTTATCCTTCGCAACACGATTCACTCTGGACCCATTCGCGGCTTCGACTTCAATCCTATTCAAACTAATCTGTTGTCTTCTGGTGCGGTCAGCGGGGAGGTTAGGACCAAACTTTTCGGAAAGTACACGTCGTCACAACGCGTCCCAGGTCTACATAAGTATGGGATCTTAGTGATCCATCAAAACCTTATTCCCCTACTCCGGGCAATCGCAGCACGAAACTCGATGAGATCACCTCCGTCGCTTGGAATCAGCAAGTCCAATACGTGCTCGCTGGTGCGAGCAGTTCGGGATATTCGGTCGTGTGGGATCTTCGTGGAAAACGTGAGGTTGTAGCCCTTGCCTACGGTGGTGGAGCAGGCACACTCGGTGGTGCAGTCGGTTCTGGGATGGCTGTCGGAGGGAGGAGGGGTATGAGTGCTATTGCATGGCATCCAGATAATGTAAGTGCTGCTTATGTTGCCGCTCGATGTTCTGGCTAATCCAATGACTAGGCCACACGACTCGTCACCGCATCTGAGGATGATATGTCGCCGGTCATCATGGTTTGGGATCTTCGCAACGCCCGTGCGCCAGAGAAGGTGACTTCCAATCGTTTATCCTGCTGCTTTCTACTGACATGCGATGCATGAAGATCCTCACTGGTCACCACGGTCCTAATCCTCGGCGAGGGAAAACCGACGGGTGCAACAAACGATCCTAGCCTCCCCCTCGCACGCTGACCCCCCTCCTGGTTACGCTTCGCGTAACCCAGACTCACAATAGTGCTTGCATGCCACTGACCAGGCTTAGCTGCACGTTATCATGCACTATCATGCCTGTTTTTTTCTTGCTGATGGGAAGCATGTCGTGAGCGGAGGATTTGAAGGGAAGATTCGAAAATGGCGGCTGGAGGACGGCCAGGGGGTGGGGAAGCCAATGGAAGCTGGGAGTGGTATTCTGGACCTGGCAGTCACACAAGATGGCAGGTGGATCGTGTGTGGGACGAGGAGTGGTGAAGTGATCATCTGGGATGCGAACACCAACGAAAAGGTGACAAAATTCAAAGCAAACGACGGTCGGGTGCATGCGGTGGATGTTTCATCAGATCGGACGAAAATCGCTATCGGAGGAGACGACAAGACATTCAGTGTCTGGTCGTTTCCCGTTGGAGAGCGACTCATCGGTCCATTCAAACACAAGAACTGGGTGGACGCGGTCAAGTTCTCTCCCGACGGACGACGCATCGCTACTGCCACGTTGTATCGAGATTCTGTTCGCATCTACGATGACAGCGGTCTCCTCGGCGCAGACTTTCCAATTCGGGTCAATTCGGGTTGTGACCAATCCCTCACCTGGGCCAGCGACTCCAACCGCCTCTTTGCCTTGTCCAAAGACGGCCACATTCACTGCCTCGACGTATCTACCAAGAAGACGCTCGCGAAATGGCGCATTCACAGCGACGACGAACCAAGATGTATCTCACTGGCAGGGAACGACAAAGTCATCGCGGCCTCCGCTCACTCATCCGTCTCACTCTGGGATACAACGACACATCACCAAATCAGGAACGTCATCCACTACTCCCACTTCATCAAGTCCATGGCCATCTCACCAAGCTATGACATTGCGACTGCTGGAAACAGCGTAATCACGCTGCGGAATCTTTACGACATCCTTCCCTCAACCTACAGCGATAATGTGAGTAACGATGCTCGTGTAAGATCACGTCCTTCTCAAATTGTCCTTGGCCGCTCCAGATGCACTTGGAGCAAATCCGGTGCTTGAAGGTTGAAAAAAACGATCTCGAAGCCACGATTCAGTCCCTACTCGCACGGGACTCTCGTCAAAGTACGTTTATGCGCTATATGACTCCGCCGTGTTGATATTCATTTCCACCAGAGGGGACACCGCGACTGTCGCAGCGCAGTACGGTGCCGAGGACAAGCTCAGTCACATCAGCACCGGCGGTGGTGCGAGTCTCGAGCTCCTCGAGGGCAAGGTGAGCTTGTTTCTTCGGAGATCTATGTATGATACTGAGTGTGTCAAAGGCCCTGCCCGGTGTCGTGTTCCTGAGTGAGAAGTCGAAGTGACTAGTTAGACTGTAAACGATGGATGACTTGTAATTGTAGAATCAATATACTAAAACTTTGTATGTTTGTCGGAGACTATCCGACATGTCCCAACCCGGCCCATCAAAACAACCCACCGCAGGACGTAAGTTCGGTTCTCCGTCATGAACGCGACGCGTTAATTCCCCCGCGCCCTAGAGTCTAGCACTAAGCGCAGCGTCGCCGAGCTCCAAGAAAGCGCAAATGCCACGGACGCCGACGGATCTATGAACGGCGCTCGCAAAATCGCAAAGAGTGAGCATACACGAGCCCGATTGACATGCTACGACCTCACATGGGACAGTCCACCCCTTTTTCACCAAACCCGGGCCAGAGAGCGCGTCCTCGACCACCAGCTTTGAATGGCTCAAGCCCTCACTCGGACCCAAACGCACATGTCTGCACGGCGTCCACCTCGACCCGCCTGCGCGTCCCAACCTCGCCTTGTTTGACCTCGACGGGACGGTCATCAAATCGAACCATAGGAACCGCGGCAAGGGCGCCGACGCGCTCAAGTGGGAGTGGTGGCGGCAGTGTGTGCCTACGAAGCTCGAGGAGCTGCACCGAGACGGGTGCGTGTTGTCGTTGTGGGCTTGCGATGATATTGATATCCGAACGCGCTCGACGCCAACAAAGATACGCGATCGTGTTTATTTCCAACCAGAACTTGCGACAGGCACAGTTGCAAGACTGGAAGAAAAAGATTCCTCTGATTGCCAACGCGGTGCGCTGTGTCCTTGCCGTGCTTCTCGTCCTTTTGACCCCCGAAAAAGTTGCCAGATGTGCCCTTCCGCCTGTTTGCTGCGTGTGCAAAGGACGGGTACAGGAAACCGATGCCCGGTATGTGGTACGAGCTCGAACGTATCTTCAAGGAGCAACAGGTCGACATCGGTACGTTGGGCGATATAATGAATCTCGAGAAAACTATTCAAGAACTGCGTACCCAGCTTGCTACATCCAACGAGGAGAAAGAGCGCCTCAATGAAAGCTCGAGTGTGTTGTCTCCGCTTTCCACCCAACTTCGATGACAACCCCATTTATTAGATCGGAAAATCACTCATCTCGATGAATCGAGCAAGGAACTCCGCAGCGTGCTTGTAGCATCTCAGGATGCACTCGATCGATCAACCAGACTATCAGGGCACTACGCGCCGACGTTGAGCTACCCGAACAGAGTTCGGGTGCGTTTTGAACCATCTCGACTGACGGTTCTCTGACTCGTTTTCAGTTTTCATTGCGCAAAAAGTAAATGAGCTCGAGCTATCTATTCAGGAAGTCGGTAACCAATTTGCTACATGCGAATATGCCCTCCGTGAATACGACAAGAAGTATGAATGCGAGACATTGTACGCCGACGGTCGTATATATGATGCTGCACAGCATATGGTGAACGTCATGACCGGGGATCTGTGCCAGTGGCATAATGAGCCAATTGTCCATTGGCTGAAAGGTAAGCTTGAGCATCTTGTCCTAGAATTGTATATTTAATTCCTACCATCAGAATTCACGCACCGATGTATATCAAGGCTTCAGCAGATCGGAGACGAGGCGTCAAGTTTTCAGGAACACGACGAAGCTCTTTCAGCTTACTCCACGGTTTTGTTGCTCACTCCCTCGCCTCCGGAAGGCGTGCTGATGGAATGGGCGAGGACGGTGCTCTTTCGTCGCTCAGTGAGTGAGGCATTGGGTACCGTGAAAAAGGTATGGAGGATTTGGTCTTTGAGAACCCCATGATAATTCTCGTTTCATTAAGTTCAAGCTTCCCATGTTTCGTGTTTATCTGGCGGTCTGTAATGTTCTGGAAGGTGACGATCGTCTTATAGAAGCGGTCGAATGTTTCCGAGCGATGAAAAATGAGGTATCAGAGGAGACAAGCACCCTCGACGAGCGACGGCAGTGGGAACTCGGCGAGTAATCCCATTTACCACTCGGAGACTAATCTGAAGATCTCTCCAGATTTTCGACAACGTTGTAGCGGAAAACTGGAAAAATGGGGTGATGCTGCATTGAATGCAATGAACCACGATGTGGCCATCGGATCCTACTCCAATGCACTCTCACTTCACCCCAAGAATATTAATGACATCATACTGAAATGCTGCAAGACGCGAGGAGGCTTGTTGGAGGACGAACTCGTAAATGCCACCCAGGTATTCATTGATCCGCACAACACGCCGAGTTGACGGCGCTGATTGTACAATCAGATCACTGACCTCGACCCATCAAGCTATGAGGGGTACAAAAGGAAACACGCAGTTTTACATAGCCTGGGGCGTTACTCAGAGGCATTCGACGCATTCGACGCATTCGAGATGATGCTGTCAAGGATGGAGAATTCGCTTGACCCACAAATTCGGCGTGAGTCGTTGTCATTGATATTGCGCAGACGACGTGGGCTGATTTTGCGTCGACAGACATGCGGGATCGTTATCTCGACACGACTCCACTCATCCGCCAGGTCGTCGAGCAGACGATCCAAGACATACCCCGAGTACTGGTTAACACCACTACTGGACGTCTCTACGATAAGGAGATGCAAGCGGCAGCTTTCGAACAAGCTCCCATATTCAACGAGTTACGGTGCTCCATGATTATCCGTGATCAGCTCGACTGTGCACGCATCCAGAGGGAGGTAGACAAGTTTTATGAATATGTTATGTTCTCGCACAAGTGGCAGCCGCCAGAGCCATCGTTCCAGATGGTTGAGAATGCCGCTATCTATGGACTACCCACATCCCCCACGATCGACAAACTCATCAACTTCTGCAAGCTCGTGCAGTCTCACAGGTTCCGGTGGGCATGGAGCGACACGTGCTGTGTTAACCAGAGCGACAAGAGAGTTCAGCAAGAATCAGTCGTTGCCATGTTCCAGTGGTATCGTCGTGCGGTACTGACAATTATTCATCTTCTCGGGGTTCTCTCGGAATCCCAGAAGCCTGGGTCTCTGTGGAAGAGCATCTGGAACACTCGTGGATGGACATACCAAGAGTACGTCGCGTCGAAGGTCGTACGATTCTATACGGAAGACTGGAAGCCATACCTCGGTCTGGAGATTTTTAATCACAAGGAATCACCTGTTATCCTCGCAGAGATGGAAGAGGCAACCAAATTTGCTACTCGGGCCCTCACCACACTTCAGCCAGGGCTGACAAGGGTGCGCGAGAAGCTGTACCTCGCTTCGAAGCGCCAAACGACGCGGAAGGAAGATGTCGCATACTCGTTGTTCGGTATCTTTGATGTTGCACTCCCGGTCATCTATGGCGAGGGCACGCGAGCAGTCCGTCGTCTTCTGGAGCATATCTTGACGCAATCGGGTAATGTCACACTTCTCTCCTGGACTCAGGCTGGAAACTCGAGTAGTAGTAGCAACAGCTACCTCCCTGCCGATCTCACTGTCTATGACCAGATCGAGCCCCCTCACCTTCCGCAACCAATCGAGAGCGCCGAGATGGACAGGATGATCATGGCCTTGCAGTCATCCTTGCCTGACCCCTTGCTCGCCGTTCGGTTGTACGAGCGGCTGCATGATCTCCGCCCTCTTTCGATCGTCACTGGTCGACTCCGCCTTCCTGACTTTCTTTTATCCCTGACATCCCTCACTGCTATCACAGCGAAACCTGGATCGGACTCGATCGTTCATGTTTATCATGCCACTACGCCCGTCCTCGGTGACATCTGCATTGAGACCAACGACGACTTGGTCGGAATGCACGGTCTGGTCCTTATCCACCCCTGGATCGGTCCCCTTTTGGACAGGGATTTCTACGGCGGAACTCCTCAGTTTGATCTAGCCATGCGTGCCCTGCGGCTCGTCGTTCGACTGAAGCAGCCGTTTGGCGCACTGTTGCTTGCTCCGGTGGAGCGTGTGCTGTACAAACGTGTCGCGACGGACAGTTTTATCGAGGTTCAGATGCGGGCGGAGACGGCGTTGGAGGAGTTGATCGAGACCGTGCGTATAGTCGACGTGCAGTAGTTGTGGATTGCCATTTGCTTTGGTCATCGCATACATGGACTCCTTAATATCCTCCTCTGGACGTTCTTTCAAGCAATATCTTTGTCGTGACTATATGATGGTGCCGATGTCTATTTATTTTTCCTTGTTTCGTTCTACCTCTCGTCTCGTCGCCACTGCACATTTCTTGCTGAGAGCTAACGTCTCGATCAATGGCAAGGCAATATATCCAAGTTCCTAGCCTCGTTTGGTAATCAGTGATCCTGTGCCAGATGACTAGACTCTAGACCACGAAAAGGTGATGGAGTTCAACAAGAGTTCAAAGCACAAGTACTGGCGGCCTAGGCACGGCGAGCTGCGCGGCCGCATAGGGTTATGCGTGAGAAGCAACTTGAACGTGGTGCTCTTTAATCTTGCTCTCGTCCACTTCGCTGTCCCTACTAGCCCGACTTCGTTTAGTCGTTCTTTTCGCACTCTGCCAAATCTCTTGTCCTCGATTTGTCCGAGGCTGTTTCGCTCAACTCTTTCGCTGCTCGGTTGCCCATCTCACCCCACAGCTCGCTTTGCCCGACAGTTTGGGCTCAATCTCGGGCCGGAAAAAACTTTCGATTTTTCGCCCACCCCATCATATCTGGAGCTGGGCGTTCATGTATCCATGCCTGCATACGCACTCTCCCTCACCTAGCAAACTTAGCTCGACACGCATAGAATCAACCGATGGGACAAAATGTCTGGTCATTTCCTGCTCGAACACGATTATTATGTGATTTCCGACAAGTTCTCTCCCGATGGACCACGCATCGTTACCAGTGGCACATGGAATCGAGTATGTCACTCGAATCCTCCTCGAATGGTGGAGAGGGACCCCACGGTAGCCTGACGAGAGCGCCTATCCCGCCCCCTTATTCGTCCAATGAGTGCACCGTTCCGAGGGCGTACTTTCATTATCCTGGTGTAAACAAGATGCCGACCTGTTGTTGTCTTGCGGTAAAGACAATCGTGCCTTGTGCTGGAACCCGCAAACGTCGGAAATCATTGGCGAGGTGTGTACGCTCGAGTCACTCTTCTGATAGTTGCTGATGTACGTGTCGTAGCTCCCTTCTGCAGACAACTGGGCGTTCCAAGTCGAATGGTGCCCACGCAATCCTGATCTCCTCGCCGCTGCTTTCTTCTCCGGAACCATCGGTATTCACTCGTTGCAGTCTACCAACGCCCTCCCACCTTCTGTTCAAGCTACCCCAAGACCAACCGGCGCTCAGTTTTATGATGCACCTCTACCTGCGCTTCCTTCGGATCAAACTACCCAGGGTCTCAACCTTGGTCTAAAGCAACCTCCGCGCTGGCTCCGCCGTCCTGTTTCTGCTTCCTTTGGGTTCGGCGGTAAATTGCTGACCGTCAGCAACCTCCCCGGTGCACATGGCAAGCCGCAGAGCAGCGTTGTACACTTGAGAGGGGTAGTCAGTGAGGCGGACGTGGTAGCGAGAGTCAAGAAGTTGGGGGCGGCAGACGAAGAAGGCAGATTAGAAGGGTTTGCCCAGGACCGCGTGGGCGAGCAGTCGCGGGCTGAGGAGACGTGGAAGGCGCTGTTGAGTCTCCTCAGATCGAACTCGAGGGAAGAGCTTGTTATGCTCCTGGGCTATTCGAAGGAAGAGGTCAAGTCGCGGGTCGAGGAGGCCGCCGCAAGACTCAAGGAAGCCCGGGCGCAACAAAATGCTGACCATGCTCCTGCGCTGAGCTACACGGCCGATGAGGGACTTGATCAGCTTGAACCTCGCGATCCCGTTGTTTCTTTCGTGGACCCCGAACCCAAACCCGAACCAGAGGTGGAAGCAGCAGATACAGAGAAGACCGGATCAGAGTAGTTAGCTTCGGACGCCCCGCCTGCTGACGGGGAATCCACCACCACTGCACCATCGCTCTTCGGGGACGACGTCGGTATTGGACCCTTCACTGCGGGAACCGGAGCCGACTATGGGAAGCCGTCCATCTAGTGTCGCTAGCGAACGCTTGAGTGTCAAAAACAATACGTTCAGGATATTCCCATCTGACGAGAGTGAGACCGACAGGCTCATCACACGCGCGTTGGTTCTTGGAGACTTCCAGAGCGCTGTGGAGCTCTGTCTCTCAGGAGAGCGTTGGGCCGACGCTCTCCTCCTCGCCATCAAGGGGGGAGGCGACCTCCTGCAACACACTCAGAAAGCGTACTTTGAAAGCCAAACCACCGAACATCCTTACCTTCGTTTGTTCCAGACCATTGTTACCGACGATCTCGATGACATCGTGCAGAATGCGGACCTGACAGAATGGGCGGAAGTATTCGTCGTTCTCTGTACCTTTGCGAGCAGTGAAGAATTTGGGGCCCTGGCGGAGCAACTTGGAGCACGACTCGAGTTCCAGGCTGGCGTTTGCGCTGAAGATGTAGCAGGCTCTGAAGACAACAACGTCGCGGATGCTTTTGAGCTGAGGAAGACGGCCACGCTGACCTATCTCGCTGCCGGACGATTGGAGAGGGTCGTCAACATCTGGGTCGATGAGTTAGCGGAGGAAGAAGGGGATCGCGTCAAAGTATCTGACTCCCCCGAGTCGACCTCACGTTACGCTGCACACGCACACGCCTTGCAGACATTCGTCGAGAAGGTGACCGTCTTCCGTGGAGCCGCCCAGTACGTCAATGGGGATCTTTTAGTACCCGCTGGGAGCGCGGATGGCGCGGTCAAGACATACAAACTCGCGGCGCTCTATGACAGGTATTTCGAGTACGCAGAGATGCTCGCTGCGCAAGGGCTTGTCAAGGAAGCCTTCGAGTACCTGCACCTGATTCCCAAGGGATACAAGGGTTCGGCACTAGACCTTGCGGCGGTGCGCGAGCGGTTGTCAGGCTTGATTGGACAAGGGATTCGTGTCCCACCTTCAGCTCCAGATGCTCCCTCAAGCAACGTTGGCGTGAAACAGCCTCCCGTTGTTTACCAGCCTCCCCCTCCGATTCCGGCGCAAGGTGGATTATATGGTCCTTCTCAGGCGTACAACCCCGCCCCACAGCCACCCTACGCTGTTCCACACACTCCATACGCGCCGGCCCAGCCACTCGTCAAGCCGCACAGTCTGGGCGGTCCACCCGTTCAACCACCTAATCCGTCCTCCTCCGGTATCCAATGCACCACCTCCAAATTTGCAAAACGGAGGTTGGAACGATGCGCCTGTGGTAAAGGGAGCGGTACGGCGCGCCACCCCCAACTCAATCAGTGTCAGCAAGCCCGACCCCATCTTTTCTCCGTTCCCGAGCGCGACGCAGTCACCATCTACGCCTGATCCTCCGTTCTCATCCACTTCCCAAGTTCCTCCTCCACGACCATCGAGCGTGCAGAGTCGACAACCATCACCACCACCACCACCACCGCAGGGACGCATCCCGCAGTGTGCGAGACCTGGCCCTGCCTCCAGTCAGCCGCCCTTGCCACACGCAGGCGGGGCACAGCACATGTCGCCTTCGTTGGGGTCTGTTTCGCTGTCGACACCTGGGCCATATGCAAGAGCTACTCCTCCGCCAGGACCTCCTCGCGGTGTTGTACCACCTCCCGGTCCATATGCGCGCGCGACGCCGCCGCCTGGTACGACGGGCCCCACTGGCCTCGCGCCGCATCCGGGTCAGTATGCCCCTCCGCCGAGTCATGTGAGTATGCCGGTGCAGCAGCAGCAGCAGCAACCTGGGCCGTACGCCCCGCCGCGCTCGGCTCAGATTCAGGTTCAAGGACCATATGGGCCTCCTCCGTCGCAAGTTCAAGGACCGTACGCCCCGCTGCCGTCGCCTGCGCAGCATGTTTCGCAGGGTCCCAGTCCGTATGCGCCATCTGTATCGCAAGCAGGGCATCAACAGCCTGGGCCTGGTTCGTACGGTCCGCCGCCGACATCTTTGAGCCAAGGTCCGCCGCCACCCCAGGTTAGAGGGCCTCCTCCCCCGTTGGAAGGATTGCTGCCTCACCGGCAGCACCTGCCTCCACCACCACCTCCTGGTGGACCGAGTACCCAGGGTGCACCTACGCCGGTATCTGCGCGTGTGTCGGCTACGCCAAGAGGGCCTCCACCTCCAAGATACCGTGAGTGACCGTTGGTTGTCGGTTGAGAAGGTCACGTTTGACGCCCGACATATCGTTTCATTAGCACCGGGCGATCGCACGCACATCCCCGAGTCGGCGATGCCGATCTATAACGTGTTGACGGAACAGTTGGTACATTTGAAGCATACGGCTCCCGTAAGTCTCTTTTCTTTCATCAGTTTTGTTCTTGTTTTGGACTGACGGGACGCGCGGATGTAGCCTCAACAAAAACGGATGGCCGACGACCTGGAGCGACGTATCAACCCGTTGTCTGATGCGCTCAATTGCGAGACGCTTTCCAAGCCTGTGGTGGATCAATTGTTGGTGCTTATTCAAGGTGAGCGTGATGGTCTTCGGTGTATGGAGGAATAGGTTGATTGAGCGAATCTTCTCCCCTCCAGCTATGGCCATACACGATCGGGAGTCTGCTTTGAGTATTCACGTCGATCTGTCGACGAGGGGATCGCAGACGGACGATATTGGGTTGTGGATGTCTGGGATCAAGCAGGTGATCCTGCGTATGTGAGACTGTGCATTAGGATTGAAAGCGCATTGCGATGATGGAGATGCGGCTGTTTCTCTTTTTTTTTTTTTCTTCTTTTCTACTTAGATTTAACTTTCGAAAACAAATGATTCGACACGCTTGACAAAATTCGGGGAGTGACGTAGTAGTAGTACTAGTTCAAACGAACGGAACTTCAAGTTCCCGTTCCATGGTCAGCAGGTAGAAGGACATGGAAGCGCAGGAACGCAGCCCGACGCGACTAGCTTATCTACTTATCATCTCCATCAGATTGCACGCGCGTGGTTCAAGGAAGCATCAGAACCAAGATATACCCGCGTCATGTTCGAGTTCGAGTGTGCTCGTGCTATGGGTTCGGGAGTTTGTTGGATTCGGCCCCGACGCCGGGGCTCTTGAATATGGATGAGAATGAGTCGAATAAGTAACTTAATAGAGAGTCTCGCCGTGGATGGACGAGGGCTGGCACGGACTGTAAATTACACAATAATCTGTGCCCGACGATCATACCCTCCGCAGCGCTGGCTGTGAGATTTTGCAGTTTTTGTGATTGGCAATCAACCGATATATACATTCGAGCACCCGACCTCGGACCTGCCACCATTCAGGATCCACAGCTCCTGCGTCTCGTACAAACCGCAGTCCCGTTGGTCCTTCAAATCGCGTCTGCACAATACCCCGCTTCATTCCCAGTATTTGCTGCAGAGGCAATCTATCTTCGAGCTACCTTTTCTGCGTCAGGAGCATACCCAGATCATGTCCAACACAATCCCCGTGTTGCCTTCCGTGACTTTGAACAAGCTGCACGAGCAGGGTACGCCCAAGCTTGGTTCCGACTTGGTCGTGATTATGAAAATTTCAACGATGCGGCCCATGCCCGCGATTGCTTTGAACGTGGTGTCAAACTCAACGTCGAGAGTTGCGTTTATTTAGTACTTTTCTCCCTTCTGGCAATTATATCGCTGTACCTGACTTTTCACCCACGTGTGACAGCGGATGGGAATGGCACACTTGATGGGCCAACTTGGTCTCCCTGCGCAGCCTGAAGTCGGACTACCATTGCTTCAGCGTGCTGCGACGCTCGCCTCTGTACAGGTTCCTCAGCCAGCGTACGTGTATGGTCTGCTTCTTCTCGGAGAATTCTCGCACGTGACAGTTCCCCCTCATCTGTTCGCGCCACTCATCCCACCGCATTCTTCGGCGGAACAAGAAGCGCGACTTCACTTGGAACGGGCTGCATTCCTGCATTTTGCGCTTGCTCAGTACAAGCTTGGGCATGCGTATGAATTTGCCCTTCCACCTTTCCCGTTCGATGCTCTCCTCAGCGTCCAGTATTACTCCCTCGCAAGTCAACAAGGCGAGGTAGAGGCAGACATGGCGCTCAGCAAGTGGTTCTTGTGTGGAGCCGAAGGTGCCTTTGACAAAGACGAGAACCTCGCGTTTACGTTTGCGGAGAAAGCCGCTAAGAAAGGTTTGGCAAGTGCAGAATTTGCAATGGGTTACTACAAGGAAGTCGGCGTTGGCGGCCCCAAGGACATCCAGGCAGCCCAGAAGTGGTATCAGCTGGTGAGTGAAGCAAAGGGGATGCACAAGTGATTTGCAGATGCGACTGATTCCAACGGTAGGCTTCCGATCATGGCAACACTGATGCTATTGATCGTCTGGCTGCCCTGTCTCAGCCTTCTCCGCAATCGCTGTCGAGACAGGAGCATAATGACATTACAGAAGTCAAACTAGTTCGCAAACGTACGCAGGCCAAACAACGTTCGGAGCGCGAAAGTGGTGTACCGAGATCATCGATGGAGGACGGCCGACAGGTGGTCGAACACATCAGGAAGAACTCGATTGCACGTCATCCTACACAGGGAACTGGGCCTGCACCCCCGGCTGCGCTTCCTCCTGTCACAGAGCAGTCACCACAACCGACGACTCCCCCGGCGCAACAAGTTCCTGGTACTCTACACGCTGGTCGATCCCGGACCCAACTCTTCCGGGAACTCGCCGCCCAGAGCAGAAGGTCCAGGTTATGCACGACCTGCCCTGCACAGCGCACGGGAAGTATGCCCACGACCACTCCTCCTCAGAGTGACCCCCAAGACGCGGATGAGGAGGATGCTCAACCACCACCTCCGCGCCCCAAGGGTCCAACAACGTTTGCGGAAATGGGTATTCCAAGTGCCAAGGCCAATTCGAAAGAATGTGTCATCATGTGAAGTGGGTCCAGTCGTATGTCGTTTCACTTGGGCTTTGTTTTCGCTTCGTTCTGTTCGTCACATGACCTTCTGCGTTTATGCTAGCCGCTACGTTCGGTTAATCCTCGTTTATCACCCTCTTTGACGTGCCTTGAGGGAAGAAGAATTGCGCGCAGCTGCGAGGAAGCGCGAAGAGGAGGTTGCTGCTGCGATAGCAAGACGCGAGGAGGAAATTCTGTCTGCGGTACGGCTGCGGGAGCAAGAGATATTGGATGCATGGCGCACGCGAGAGGTGCAGATTCGGAAGGAGGCAGAGACTATGATCTCAGAAAAGATGCAATGGGTTGCGGCGAGAGAGGCTGATTTGGAGGCAGAACAGTGCAGACTGGACGAGGTGCAGAAGGATTTGGAGGTCAAGTTGGCGTCCCTCTCTTCCCAGGAGGGCAAGGGTCGCAAGACAACCAAATCGTCATCTCGTCCAGCGATGACCGCCTCTGAAAAAGGCCTCGTTAAGTCTGACGGACGTCACCACGGGACAGCGAACGATGGCGGGCAGGGCGGGCATCGAGGGGAGCAAGCAGAGCGCCGCAGGTCGGGGAGGTCGGGTGTCCTATTACGAGCGTGTGTTGTCGGATGGGCAGCATGTGCGTAGCCTTCCTCTTTTTCCTTTCCTTTCCTTTCCTTTCCTTTCCTTCTTTCTTAAAAATAAATGCTCACCGAGCGCGCCCAATAACAGGTATACGATGTACCACGCAAGAACGAAGAGGTATACACGCTCCGTATGGGACACACCGACACACCGACCTTCCTCAGGCTCGTGATCTCCCCGAACGTTCCCTTCCTCCTCTCACTCACTTTCTCCTCCCTAACCATTAGGTCCCTTCTCGCACTCCAGGGCGCACCGACCAGGTTGGAAAACACGCTGCTCAAGGCCCCGTAGAGCAGGGACGACGACGGTAAGAGGTGGTGGTCGGCGGGTCGGATCGGTTGGTGTGACTGGGAGTCGAAAGGGGGTGGGTGTTGTACCAGGTTCGTATATTCATTTGGTGTCTTTCATTTGGGCTTCCGAGGACTATGCGCTTTGGTGTAGCTTCCCGGACAACAATTCAATATTGATGGCGATCAAATTCCATCCAAAGAGTCCATCAGTGAGTCACTACTTGCTCTCTCTTCGTTTGACTTGTACCTCGCCGCTTATGCATGATCCGACGAACGGTTTTGACAGCAAGCAAGGTCAGGACGATGTTGATGGGAGAAACCGATCTTTCTCCGGATAAGAAGGAGAGTCACACGATGCCTCAGTGAGTGGTTCGTGCGGTGATATTGACTTTTATCTTATACTTATATCTATGTAGCACGGAACGCAAGGCGATAGGTAGTAGTACTAGGTGCACGCGAGGGCGCTTGACCACCAGCGCGCCCACGAACGCCCAGGCTACTCCGGGTAACGGGTCCGAGTCCGTCACGATAGTAAGGGTCAACACATGAACGCTGGTGATCCAACATTCCACCGACGCCCCGTTGTACGTCGTCAGACCTTACGATGACCCCAAGATCTGAACCTCTTCCAGCGGGACCGGTCCCAAGCCGTGCGAGCGCGGATTCCCGAGCCCAAGTCCTTCGCGACTGGTCATGGGTCCCGTCATCCTTCACGTTCGCCAAACGCTCAGCGGATCTGGTTTAACAAATGGTGGTGGCGGCTCGCCGGAACCATCGTGCGTATTTGGATTCGTCTCGATTTCCTTTGTAGGGTGACGAACACTTTTGGTTCAGACTTGGTGGTGCGTGGATGCTGCCTTCGGTACAACCGGCCGTGAGTCCCATCATCATTCCCTTTCGCCAAACGCTCAGTGGATCTGGTTCAACAAGTGGTGGTGGCGGCTCCGGCCCTCGAGACCAAGACATCAGTGCCCTTGTTGCTGTCGCGAAAGGGTCGTGGAAAGGGCGTGTCCATCCTTTTCGAGCATCCTCACGTTGCGCGCCCACCAATCCTAGTGGACTTAGAATCATCATGATGCCGCTTCCCTTTACGGAGATAAAGAAGAGATACAGAGGTTGCAAGAGATGCAGTCGACAGGAAAGGTGAAGTACGGGATATTCAACTGGAGGAACACGCGCAGCAGCATCACTGGCAGGCGTTTCTTGAGGTGGACTGTGGAGGAGGAGTGTGTGCGGATTGAGATGTCGGTGGAGCAGGACTCGGATGGGGTACCACAAACTGACAGTATGATTTATGTTTATGGTACGTCTGCTTGCTCCAATCCACTCCATCCATCATTGACCGTTGAGTCGGTAGCGTCGACCCGGCTGCCTTGTGCGACGCTTTGCACTCCCACGCCCTCCAAATCGACCCTTACGTGGAATCACAGGGACGCTCGCTGTTGGTTTTTGCCCTTGCCGATCTGGAGAATGGTGAGATCGAATCTGGCGAGATTCAGAGATCCAGGCGAGATTCGATCTGATCTGAATTTCCCTTTATAGGTCGCTGGTCGTGTCACGCACAAACGTGATCTTGCGGTATAAAAGGCGGGTGTTCTCTGCTGTCTCCCTCGTCCGTTTATTGACCTCTTTCTTTTATCTGCTGCTTTTTCTTGCATCCATGTCCCAAAACAATCGTCGGCGCGACAGCAGACTTGACTCCGTTGTTCAAGACGATGAGGAGAGCGCAAGCAGCGGACAAAAGCGTTCGCTCACGAATGCTCTTGAGTTAGGGCCGAGGAAACGACCGTACGTAGGGCCGCATCAGTAACAAATTTTCTTCGTTGACAATCAATTCAGAACTGTGCCAGACCCTTTGGTTCATCACGGGCGGCACTTCGGTCGTGTTGTTCATGCATTTTGCAACGTTCAAGCTTTGCTGACGAACGGGTTGACACTCATGGGCGAAATCGAGGAAAATGGCCCAGATTCACTCACGACTCAGTAAGTAACCTCTAGAGCATTTGTCTTGCAAACGAACTGAGTCTAATATTCTCCAGACAAAAGCAAGAATATTCTGTGTTTCGCGAGCTGTTGAGGATAATTCCCGGGCTCGAAGCTCGGCTGATGGAATCGTCGGAAGATGATATTATTTCCATTTCAGAATTGGCGAGATCATTTTCTCTATTGTGTTCTCTACTAATGATTTTGTGTAGGTTCAGAAAGGCGCTAATAGTGCAAGAGCGGACGATACGAAAGGGATGAAGACCGCCATCGTTGACTGGATCACTCCCAAAGGTCAAACCCTCACTCCGCACATCCCTCGCAACGCCAAATCTGGTCGCGGATTCCACCACGAGCGCACAGGAGCGCTCCTTTGCCCTGCCGGCTTCGAGTGGCAAAACTCCGAGTATGTATCCGTTTTGATTTCTTGCAGTCCTGACACGGCACCTTCAAAGGATCAAAGAAAAGTTACGCAACGGACAAATCCAGGTCATGGGAGACCAATGGCCGGTATTTGTTTATGCCAACTACACATACGATCCCGAAGACCCCTGGAACGGTCTTCTTCGGAGCGGGCTCCTAGTCTCCGTACGTCTCGTGTCAACTTAGTGAGAAAATTTAACTTTCTTCAGGCTTATAAGCACGTGTTCACCTCGCCGAGCTCTGTTGATCAAGAACCAAAGGCCACTCGGTCTGGTAATGCCCGCATCCACGGTATGCGTAGTGTAACAAAAGCCTCGATCGCTTACGTTGCAACTCAAGTAAGATGCGAAGCACTCGTTTTTGTTGTGGTACTGAACGTTGTAGGCTCGATTTTCGCTCTCGTCGGCACAAGTATTTTCACGCACGGACCTCGTCACTGACTCGGAACGTTTTTACAATAGCATTCTCGACTTGTTGTGTGATCCGGAAGAGAAGGAGGAGGTAGAACAGTTAATCTTATGGTGGAACAGGCAGATATTCCCTCTCTATACTGAGAGTGAACGTCTGCCATCAAAGAATAGTGCACTTGCGAGAATTCGTGCTAAGCGGGCAGAATACCGGGCAGTGGCAGCAGCAGTAGCTAATGAGGAGGTATAATTCTACCTAGACAGCTCTGCCTTTTTTGAGCCACCAAATTTATGTCTTATATATGTCCTCCTCTATTAGTGTGATAAGTGAGGTCGTTTCTACCTAAATAGCTCTGCCTTTTTCGAGCCACCAAATTTATGTCTTCTATATGTCCTCCTCTATTAGTGTGATAAGTGAGGTCGTCAGAGGCCAGAGTGGGAGCATCATTGGCTGCTCATGTAATTAAAATGACTATGATAGAACTTACAATATAATACATGTAGTGATATAAGATAATCAATGCAGTTCAGATCAAAATTGTAAGATCTGCTATGCTTATTGGTCTTGTAGTTGGAGTGACTATGACAGGTCTTATAATATGATACAATATGATCCATATAGATAGATGTGGGGCAGTCAATGCAATTCAGATGAAATTGGTAAGATCTATCACACTTTTTTGGACTTAGGGTTTAAATAATTAGGAAATATCTGAGTCATGGTGGAAAAGATGTCAATCTGTGTCAATCTATGTCATACATCTGTAAATTGTGACTACTGTCTGCATGACATTGACTGACATCAGACTCAGGTTGGGATATATGGAGAATAGTTACAATCTACAAAGATATGACATGGATTGACATCAAACTCAGGTTGGAAGATATGGCCATCAGAGTCATAGCTGTGTAAATGATAACCACTCTCTACAAGACATTAATTGCAAAATCTGTCACACTTTTTTGGACTTGTGGTTGATATAATTAAGGGATATCTGACACATTTTTAGACATTTGATTTAAATTGACATAAGAGTCATGATGGAAAATATGTCAATCTATGTCATATCTCTGTAAATTGTAACTACTTTCTGCATGACATTGATTGCAAAATCTATCATATCT